>PVKA01001348.1:35000-54991 GCA_004027165.1 Ctenomys sociabilis | reverse complement strand
GCATCACACCCCAATCTCAATCACCATCTCAGTGTGCCCCACAGGCGGGGCTAACACTGCAGGCTCGGGATTGAACCCGGCCCCTGAATGTGCCTAAGCAGGCGCTGTAGTCTACTGAGCCATTTGGCTGGTCCTGGCTTTTGTTTTTTATATGGGAGGCCACAACTAATTGGCTCAAATGGAAACAAAATCTAACGTGTTGTAAACTCAGTATGTAGAATGAAAAGGTATACAATCCAATTCTCAGATAACTGCTTCATGAATCTTTGAATTTCAAACTTTCCAGGGACAATACATGGAATGCATCCAATTAAGTATTTGTCATCAAAATACTTCAAAACATTTAAGTGATGATTTCCTGATCCCACTGACACACTATCATTCTCTTTAACCTTTAACTCACTTCAAACATTTACATGCTAACCTATACTTATTTCTATGTAAGTGATACATGTACAGTGATGAACAATATGTGGGATGACATAGGTAACTTAATATATTATGTGTTGCAAAAAATGTTCCTAATACATTACACAATAATTACATTATTCATTAAATATGTAGATGCTACATATTAGAATGTAATGTATTTGTTAAATATATATAGACACTATTTTGATTAGTTTCCTAAATTCATAGAAGTCTCAACAGAAAAGAGCAAATCATCACAGTGCAGATATGTGAGGTATTAGAGGTTAAAAGATTGTTAAGCAACGTTATAAAGCCTCCCCACTACTAAGTGCAGTGATGGTTTTTTAATAAATATTCATTTTTGGGAGAACAGAGGGTCTTGCTACACATTTCAGACTCACAGTGATCCTCCTGTCTCAGCCTCCTCAGTGCTGGGATTACAGGTGTGCACCACCACACCCAGTTCCAAGGCTGGCATAGCACCCCCAGGATTCCAGGGATTGAACTCAGGATCTTATGTTCACCAGGCAGGAACTTATACCACCAAGCTATCTCCCCAGCACTGGTGAAGGTTCTATACTGACATTCAGCAGGTCTATGTATTTGAAGAAATTTAATATTTTATGATATAGATTGAGCATACACTTGAATTCATTTCCAAAATTATAGTTGTCTGACTCAGAACTAAAGATACAGTTCTGAAATATTAAGAAAAGCACATGCAGAGTTTTTAATGGCTCTATGGCTCACACATTTGATTCAAATAAAACTGTGTGGATGGCTGGCAGTGGTGGCCTTAAGGAACTTAAGAGATTATTACTGAACACTGTGATATTCAAACTAAAGGCACACTGGCCTCTTATTACACATGGCTATCAATCAATAGTCAAAATGTCACTTATCTGATTTAAGTACATACTGGATTCCAAGACTACAAAAAAAAAAAAAAAAAAAAAGTTAAACCACATGTAGCTTTTATTATGTCTGCGTTTGATAGCATTGGGGTAAGCACATGAAACTGTTAATATTTCATACTTTTTAGGCTATTCAAATAGAAATTTTGTAAGGTTTAACCTGGTAGTATGATTAGCATTGGCTGCAGAAGGTCTTGCTTGTATGTTTAAAAGGAGTACGTGTGCCATTTTACTCAGCCGCTTGTGATGTTGTAGTTGTGCTACTTCAACAACAGATCAAATTTATGCTTTTCGGCAATACATGCTGGTAATACAAAACTTTAGTAACACATTTAAAATAAGTGCTGGGGAAATGGCCCAGTAGAATAAGCACTTTCCTGGCAAGCGCAAGGGCCTGAGTTCAATTTCCAGTTCTGCCAAAAAAAGAAAAAGGGGAAAAAAAAAAAAAGAAAGAAAACATGTCTAATGTTCAGCACTTACGAATAAAAGAAAAAAGAGAACAGTGTCTCTTAAAAAAAAATAATTAAAATAAGAGGCATCATCTCTAATTTACTCCTTCTCTGTCTCAGACTCACCAGGGAACGACATACCAGTGCTTTATTTTGACAAAAGAATAATCCCAGCAGCACTGCCCACCCCAAAAAAGCCAAAAGATGTAAAAGTGCCTCACTAGATAACAAGAATAAAAAAGGACAAAGACATTACAAGGAGAAGGCTATCATTTATACGCAATGTTAACCTAACATGTACTCTCCAATTATTCATTCAAAGTAGGGATAGGTCTTATTTTTCTCTATTAACACACTCATATTGGGTTACAATTTGTACGTTTCACTGCGTGGCAGTTTCAACAACCAGTGATACACATTTGACTATAGCACTTCTAGCTAGAGTTGTACCAATCACCCGGAATGTGTTAATTTTTAGCTGTTTGGATGCAAGTCAAACACATACTCATGGTGATAGTAAACATTCTTCCTGAATATGTGAATCCAGGAAAAAAAATAGCACCTCATTCCTCAAGTATCTTCCTTTTAACATGACCTATTTAGGATACACCTTGTTATATGCAAAAATAAATTATAGGAAGATCTTGGGGTAGGGGGGAAAGCAAAGTAAAGTAGGTAAAATTCATAGACACACAAGACTATAGGTGTTGAACACAGCTACAATGAGACAATCACATCTTAGGATGATTCCATACAAATCCACTCTACGAGTGTTTGAGACTTTGAAAGTCTACACATAAAATATTCACTTTCTTCCCACCAGTCTCCCCTGGGTGTCACAGAAGAAAAATAGGTTTCCCCCATTCACACCATTCACAGGGGTTTGCAGGACATGCATTCTGGAACACTCTACTTACCAATCACTCATGAAGTAATACATCAAATAGCACTAATGAGAAAAATAAGAACAAAATTTTAAACGTACTTTTCTAGAGTGGCAAGCAGGGGATCTGGTTCTGTACTGTTCTGAACTTGTAACATCTGGTCTCTGCTTAGGCGAACAATTTCACAAAGGGACTGTGAGGCATTTGAATGCCGCTAAAGGAAAAAAGGACAATTTCAACTATAAAGTTTGTTACAAGTCACCGTTATAAAAAGAAATGAAGGAAGGGGAAAGTGCATAAGACATAATAAAAATTAACAGTGGCCATAGATATCAGTGAGCAATTACGCCCAAAACAAGAAGCATTTTATTGTTCTAGGCTAATAATGAAGTTTACTTCACAATAGTGTATAGATTATCTTACTATGTACAGGGAGATGTAATCAAAATTCTGGCAAGGAAGTTTCAACAATATTTGAAAGAAATATCCCCAAAATATACTCTTTTTTCCTTTTTTTTGGCAGAACCGGGAATTAAACTCAGGACCTTGCACTTGCCAGGGAAGCACTTATTCCACTGAGCCATCTCCCCACCCCTCCCTTAAAATATACTCTTAACAGCATATACAGATACACTGGCTTTAAAAAACAACTCCCCACACAACCTCCCCAGCATATACAGTTATGTAAAAGATAGCAATGGCTAAAAAATAGCACCCTCTGGTGGTATGGCTTGTGCTTGCCTGATTGGACATCTCTGAAACCTCACCATCCACATTCACTAGATTTTGAGTCATGTTGAATAGCTGAACTCAAAGCCTGAGAAAAAGGATACTCCAGAAGAGACAGCAACACCTACCACAGTATACACACCTACTGACTAGAATCAGGAACCTGGTCAATATGGCCTTGTTTTGAGAGATTGGTTGATTGATTTTGTAGTATCAAGAATTGAACTCAGGGTCTTATACTTTCCAGGCAAGCTCTTATTCTTCTGAGCTATCTCCCTGGCCCCAGTATGGTTTTAGAATGTATTTTTCATTTAATACGAAACAGCAATGTCAATAAGACATCCTTCTAAAAGGTAAAATTTCTTGTAAGTCAAGTAGGGAAAAAGCTGATGTCCACAATGCTTTGTCTTCCTCAAAAACTTTGCTGCAGGGGCCAGGGAGATGGCTCAGTGTAATAAGCGCTTCCCTGGAAAGTGCAAGGGCCTGAGTTCAATCCCCAGTCTCTCTCTCTCTCTCTCTCTCTCTCTCTCTCTCTCTCTCTCTCTCTCTCTCTCTCTCTCTGTCTCTCTCTCTCTCTCTCTCACACACACACACACACACACACACAGAAAAAACAAAAACTTTGCTGTAGAACTGGGCTTCTCCTTTACTGATTTCTCCAAGACCTTGCTGAGAGGTCTAGTATTTTGTTACACAATCAAACTGTTCAAAATATGAAAATAAGTGAGGAGCAAGCTTTGATTGCAGACATTTACCACTCAAAAATGGGGAAGGCCCTGCTCACATCATTGCTCATCATACTATGCAGAGGCCAATGTATCATTTGTATAGTGTGCTCCTGGAATGACAGTGTTCCCTTGCCCACAGGGGGAGAACTTAACACCTCAATTAGCCTGAGAATGTTCTAGACAGGGATGCAAATATTCTTTAGGATTCAGTACAGACATACCCTGGGATGCATGAAGAACATCAGCTCTGGTAACCATACAACTATTGCAAGGGAGCATGTACTGTACTTTC
Organism: Ctenomys sociabilis; assembly: GCA_004027165.1. NCBI lineage: Eukaryota > Metazoa > Chordata > Mammalia > Rodentia > Ctenomyidae > Ctenomys > Ctenomys sociabilis. The sequence continues at coordinate 50,584 of PVKA01001348.1, read as the reverse complement.
TCAAAAAGGGAATGAGAAAGTGACAAGCTCCCCTAAAAGCTTGTGTGCCTGCTTGCCTCTCCCCCACCCCCAGTATTTGATACAGGGTCTCACTATGCAACTTGGACTTGTTGTGATCTTCCTGTTGTCAGCCTCCTCAGTGCTGAGATTACAGGTGTGCAGCACCATGCCCGGTCTCTGTGGCCTGCTCAGTGTGCTTGGGGATGGGACCAGTGTGGCATGTGGTGCCAGGGATCAAACCCTGGTCCCTACACACTTTAGATATACTCTGGGTACCGCTTTTCAATGAACCAGAGGGAAAAGAGACTAGATACATCTCCAGAGAACTATTCACACTTAGAAAATGAATAACCTCTGGTTACACAATTCTTTTGTTCTACTCCTCCACTGTGCTTAACTCTCCATCCTAACATAAGGAGAACTCAGGCTGCGAAACACATCCTTTTCCTTCTCTGAGGACATGAGGTTGACCCATACAGAAAACTGCCATGTCTGTAGGTAATAAAGGTTTACCATGGCACTATCATAAGGTTTGGCCTGGCACTTGAAGTGACAACCTTACAGGCCTCAGAAACACATACCCACAGCACAGGGCTCAGGTTGTGACCTCCAACTTCGGCTTCAATCCCATTGTCAAGTTAATGGTTAGCACCCAGGGCAAAGGCCAAACCTGTTGGAGCTTAAAGGCCAGGACCTGGAAGTATATAACCAAATCACTATAGGGGCTCAGTGGTGACCAAGATACTGCTGTGTTGTCTGCAAAGCTTTTGCCTGAGCATAGAACACAAACGCAGACATGGCCACATCATAAATGTGAATAGAAAGTGGGAGAAAGGGGGCAGGGTCAGCATGAAATCCTAGCTCTGGAAGGAGACAGTGTGGAGCCCAGGAGCCTCCTGGCTTATATTTCTGGAAATTTTCTGGGTGTATAATACTGTTCAGAAGACTGCCAGCTCAAGAACACAGACTATCACTGTTCCACCTATCTTCTCTGACCACCTGCACATTTACACAAAGATGTCTGTGCTCAAATAAACAGTTCAATCTTAAAGTAAAACTTATAGTTACACAAGACAACTTACATCTTCTTCTTGCGATGGATGAACTATTTCCACAAGCCTCTGGATAATTTTCTCCTCATTTAACCACTGTAAAACACATTGCAGAAGTAATCATAGCAATGAGTGGCTCTTGTTCAAGCCCCAATGAAGATTAACATACTTGGAAATATCCATCACATTTTTAAGTAGAATGTTACACGTTTCTCTGGACTTTGAACACTACAGAAAATTGAAAGTCCCCCAAGGAAAATTCCAGTGAATATATTAATAGTGACTAAGGTTACCATCAATACCCCAAATTACAGTACCCATATGCTAAATTTCTATAATAGTCCCTGAGCCACAACTCAACTTCCAGATATTAAGCACTCTAGGGATGTGACTTACATTAGGGAATAGGCATTAGGAAGAAACATATATACTTTTGGTAACAGTGTGCTGTACTCTAAGCTTCAAAAGAATTCAGGATAGCAAAACTCAGCATAACCCCCAGGTTAAAACACACACACACACAAACACCCCACCCCACCAGGCACAGGGTGAACAAAAAAGGACTTGTAGACTCCAAAATCAAACCTACTTTATGAGGTCATGCTAGAAACAGAATACATCCACCCTGCTATGTTAGCAAAAAGTTACTACTATAAATATAGCAATCTTTTCTTGATCTCTGTATGAAATACAATAAATAAAACTATCAAGGGAATTGGTATAAGAAAAATTAAGGAAAAACCAGTGAGTTTAGTATTAGCTCTAAAGGGAAGCAGCATAATAAACAAAACTTGCTATAGAAAAAGGTCACTGGCACTAGGAAGATAACAAGGCAGAAAGTATTAATTATTGAAACTGTACTATAATTCAGCTTTAAAAAATAAGTATACAGCTACATTCTCTTAATTCATTGATTAGAGACAACTGCTCTAATGGTGTCTGTAAGTAGCATATCAAGAATGTGCCTTGTATGACAAAAAAACCACTATGAAAACAATTTGATTTGAAACTGTCTCATTGCTATTTGTTCTTCAATAAAATAAAAAAGAAAGAAAAAGGTCACTGGGGCTGGGGAGATAGCTCAGTGGTCTAAGTGCCTACTTTTACTCATTGTAGATCCTTAAAATAAAAAGTAAGATTAATTAGAGTTTCTAACTAACTTCTACCCTCTTTATCAGCTACTACTCTCTTTCCAAAAAAGCACATCTAGGGGCCAGGGAGATAGCTCAGTAGAATAAGTGCTTGCCTGGCAAACGCAAGGGTCTGAGTTCAATCCCTGGTTCTGCAAAAACAAAAAACAAAAGCACATCTATTTCCTTGGAAATGGGCCCTACACCCAGAGGTGACCAAAGGAATAAATCCTTTATACCAAAACACACTGAATAATCCCTACCCATTAATAATCCAAACATAAAGGGGAACTGCTGCCTCCTCGTCCTCAACACTCTCCCACAATTCTGAACCTCTTAAGACTCAACTCTACAAAAACACCTAAAAAGAACTCAATGTCCCAATTTAAGGATTCTAGTCACATTCAGCTAGTTTCTTCATGATGGGTCACACAAATGCAAGTCTACCGAGCTCTGCAGAGTGGGCCTAGTCTGGATACCACCCGACAGGCCCTCCATCTCTCCAGGTACCCTAGGACTCAATGAATTCTTAACAAAACTCATCTGCAAGGAGATGAGGTTTCAAGGTTCCTGGGTTACAGATAGTATAGATATGGAATTGTTCTATCTAAAAAGGAGGAAGTGGGGTAGAAGGGACACAACAAAAAGAAAAAGTACAAACAAGAAGCCCTATTCTCACATGTTCACATGTTTGTGCTCTTCCAGAACCAATTACACCTAAGATTCCTATTTCCTCGAAAGGCATACATCCTAAAATCACCTTCTCTCTAAAATGTAAGGTATTATCTCTTTCCATGTAACTTCTTTTTTACTCCTCATCCCTCAATCCTAGGTACAACTTTCTATTCTGACTTTCAGAGGTAGTACTTTTTTCTTAGGAAAGCTTCAGAAGACATTCAGATGAGATTTAGAGGTCCCAGCCTTTTTACTTTTATAGTAACTTACTACCAGACCCACTGTTTTCTGACAAATCCTCAATTCTACCTTAACACACACACACACACACACACACACACCCTAAAAACAAAACACAAAACAAAAACGGCAAAGAGGAAGGACCTGCTCAACATCCCACAGACCTTGGAATATGAACATCCTGAATCTTATTTCTGGAAAACTGAACTTCTACTAAATCTGAACAACTCCCCCCATTCCCCTATGTTCCCTAGAAAATGCCTTTGGTATGAAACAAAATTCTACGAAATCTCCAGTCCTCTAACCCCTAGCCCAGTAGCCCATACAACAGCAGGTTAGAATTCTACTCACATTCAACACATCTTGCCTGGGCTGCGGAGGTTCAATACATGTCAGGAGCCTGAGCAACAAATCCATAATAGCAGAAGTTCCTATATGCTTTATTATAAGGTCTACAAAATCACGTTTCTTCTTTAAGAAATCCACAATCTAAAGAGGAAAAAAATAAAAAACTGAAAGATATGTTTAACCTGTAAACTACAAACTTTAGAATGTTTCAAACCCTGACCACTACCCTTTTAAAAGTTCCATCACTACAGGTGCTGAATTAATTAGATGTTAAATTTAAAGGTATGAGCTAATAGTAATAACATTTAAAAATCTCTTAGGAAAAAACCTCACCAAAGAGTACATGTCTCTAACACAAAGACAGCATGACAGAATATTTTTTCATTTTCACTGTGCTCAAGGAATGGGAGTCAAATATTTAACAAACCTATGAAGAATAAGAGCTTGTTTCGTTTTATAGTTTATGGACATAAAACAATTCCATTAGGAGTAGAATATCCAAAATCCTAATAACACTCTAGCAACTAAAAAAAAAAAAAAAAAAAAAAATTCCAAACACAAATACTTCTATGTCAAACTAACTCACCTGCTAGACAAAGGTGAGTTGGATTTCATTTCAGTAATTTACCTGATTAACACAAGAAGGGTAACTGGTGGAAAAGGCTGAGAACCATGTTGAGGAAGGGTGAAATAGCAATGGTAAGGAAGACTGTCTTGGGGATCTCTTCTGCATTGGAAGAAGAGGGTGATCGCTCTTTGCTGCACAGCTTCAGGTGCCTTCTGATTTGTCTGTGTACACCCATCATCTATCAAAACCCCACTACTCATCCCAGAAAGCAGAATAACCAGCTGCTATCATAGACTCTCACTATTCCCTGAGAGGCAGGGACTAAACAAACCAGTATTATAGATGAGAAACTAAGGTTCAGATAGTTAAGTATTATAGAGTTAAAAGGTGGCTGCCTTGGAATTTAAACTCAGATCTGCACGTTTAAAAAGCCATAGGCTTTCTATTATCCCATTTAAAAAGTTCAGTAGTCAAAAACTACAACTTAGAACTGCTTCGCTCAGGTATAAATACAGGACTAACAATCACACATTTTGCTTCTCTAGACAATGAGGCTAAATATGACAAAGCCACTATGAAATGACATAATTATTTCAGTCCAGTTGAGTTCAATAGTTTTTGAAAGAGCAGAAGAGAAAAAGAGGACAAAGCCATATATGACCAAAATATTCCACAATTCAATAGCAGAAACACTGACTCTAAAACCTAAAGGTACAAACATCAGCCAGTGCTGTGGACAGTACAGTAAGGACAAGCCATGTAATGGATGGCACTGCTGAGGGACTAAACCACGTGACAATGAAAATACTCTATAGCTGGACTACCTGTTCTATAGGATAAAAAATATCTTCACTGGCTAAGCCACTTAAAACCATTTTCATTACTATACAACAGGTTATACTAATTATACTTGTAACTCAAAAGGATAGAGGGTTGCCAATTTTGGCCTTTCTCTGTAGCTAAAAAATATCCTGTCATTACCATCCAGAGTTCAAAACAAAGAAGTACAATGAGCAACAGACTCACAGGGCTCTTGTCATGGGTACCTAAATGACATGTGCCAACTCTACAATACAGTCTGACTTTCAGGTTCAAGGACAACCAGAGCTCCAGAAATGTCTTACATGTATTCTTGCTCTGGACCATATATATACTTAAAATCATGGTTCACAGATTGGGTTTCCAAAAACACAGATGGGAGGAGAGAAAGCTTAATGACACATAATATCTCAACAATGGCCACAACCATCTCAGACCTAACCAGTATTAGGATGATGGGATAACTCACACGCTCTTAAGACAGCCAGCAATACTTTTTTCTAACCAGAAGGAAAAAACAAAAGATGTTCTGGCTGTCCTTGAACTCACTATGCAGTACAGGCTGTCCTCAAACTTGCAGCAATCCTCCTGTCTCAGACTCCCAAGTGCTAGGATTATGGGTATGCACAACCATGTCCAGCAGAAAATCTATTTTTAAAAACTATTAATTGGTATTGTTATGTAAGAGAAAAGAATCTTATTTCTAAAACACTTAGTGAAGTTACCTACCTTGATTACAAGCATTAAAAAAGGACATCAGTCTTCTAAAATAAAGCATGGATCCACTTTGCCTTGGCATAAGACAGAACATACTGGTCCCAAAATAGTTCTAGTCCCCTATGTTGATAGCAATACAGGTCACAGAAGACTGTTTTCTACCACAAAGAATGCCAAACTCTACAAGCTTAAACTCTTGTCACCCTAAGTCATCATGCCTGCTTATTGCATCTCTGACAAGTCTGTAATAGATTATACTTGACTACCTGAGGTTACTCAGGTAGCTATTTCCACAAATGGACTGTTATTTCCTGGTAAGCTAATCCTTCTTCACACCAGTATCCACTATAATAGTGGTTCTCAAATTTTAGTATGCATCACAGTGAGTTAGAATAATAAGTTAAAACTCAAGATTGCCACACCTCCTCCTTAGTTTCTGATTTGCAAGGTCTAGGAAGAGACTCAAGAATGCACACTACTGAGCTGGGCGTGGTGGCACATGCCTGTAATCCCAGCACTTGGGAGGTTGAGGCAGTAGGACTGTTGTGAGTTTGAGACCAGCCTGAGCTACAAAGTGAGCTTAAGGTCAGCCTGAACTGCACAGTGAGACTCTGTCTCAAAACGACAAAAAAAAAAAAAAAAAGAATGTACACTACTAACACATTTTGAGGTATAATGTTGTTGCCAGAACTACTGCATATAAAGTATGATATATCTGGGAAATTGCCTTCCTTACTGCACTTGAATTAAGAGCAAAAGGAAGAAGGGAGGGATGACAGACAGACACAGAGACACAGACACGAGTAGGGGGAGAAATGAGAAAAAGGCAGCTCCTACGAGAACAGTGAAGTAAGGATTTCTGACAGGTGCTACTGGACAGGACTGCAGGGCTACATATGTATATGATCACCTATATCTAGATATCTCAAGCTAACATTTAAGTTTCTAAGTAGATGCAAAATAGAATCATTGGGCCAGTGAGATAGCTCAGCAGACTGAGTACCTGCTTAGGCAAGCCCAGGGAGTGGGGTTCGATTTCTAGCACCACATGCCATGCTGGCCCAACCCCTGGGTGCTGAGCTGGCCACAGAGACCAGGTGTGGTGGCATCTGCCTGTCATCCCAGGACTGGGGAGGCTGAAAACAAGACTATTACTATGAGTCCAAGCTGCATAGTGAGACCCTGTACCAAATATATTTAAAAAAAAAAAAAAAAGAAAATAGAATCCCCATTTTGTACAGACCAAATATCAATGCCCTTTATAGTTTTTAAGCTCCATCTGTAATCATTAAGGGGAAAAAACAAAGCAAAGCTTATGTTTTGATACAAAGGATCATTAGTACGCATACTTGACTGCATAGTTTTGTTTCAGAGCTATCTTCACAAATGGGTACCCAATATGTTCTTGCTTCCAAATGTTAAATAAGGAAACTGAAGTGTGCTAACAAACTGAGATTTGAAGCACTTAGAATAAGCCACATGAAAATATTCATTAATGTATGTATCAGGTGAATGAGTGCTAAGAATGTTTAAGGAGTGAAATAATTTTATAGAACCTGAACTTAAGGTAAACTCAGAAGATGATGGCAACAACAGTCTTGGGGACCATCTTGGGGATGAATCAGCCCTGATACTTACCTTCTGGTAAACAATATTTACCTGTTCTGGTTTTCTGCTGATAAGAATACTTAGCACCTTGCTGAAGAAACTGGCAAGTAGTGGGTTCAAGGGGGAATCGTTTAGGAGGAAGCTATATAATTTCATTAGCAAGGATTCATCTTCCCCCAGTCTATCATTCATCTGGGAGACATCAGAAGTGAGCAACTCACAAGATATATTTGGATACCTAGAAGAACAGGATAGTATATCATCATCTATAATGGCAGTTTAATTACATAATGTAAAACACAAATCAGAAAGGGTTCCTAATCATTTGTTAAAGCATCAAAAGCATCTATCAGGGATTAGGAAAAAAAAAAAAAAAAAAAACCACTAAAATCCATGCTGTTGACCTCTAAACTGAATTTTCTGTTTTGTAAAAAAAAAAAAAAAAAAAAAAAAAAAAATTGAAGCCAAGTTGAACAATATTTTCCTGGTAAAACTAGGGCACTCAAAGGACTCAAGAGCCCAGGGAGATCTTGCTACAGGGACAGGACTTTATAATTACCAAGGAGGACAGAGGTTGGACAAAAAGGTTTTAGCAACCTACTCTGGCACAACAGTGGTACAATATGGAAAACAACTGAGAGAGACACTGGTTTCCAGGAAACTGCAGTGCACACTGCCACAATGCAAGCAACTAAACCAGATACTTTCTATTTTTAGACTCATTTCAAATAGTACTACAGGGCTAGGGAGATAGCTCAGCAACAGAAGCACCTGCCTGGCAAGTTCAAGGTCCTGAGTTTAACCTCTGGTACCAATAAAAACCCTAACTCAACCCAACCCAACCCAAACCAAAACCAAACAAATAGTACTACAAAGTTGTTTTGAGAAGCTATCAAGTGCTCAGGCTACATTTCATCTTAACAGAATAAATATCCTAATAAAATGAAAGGAATGAAAAAGGACATCAGCCTGAGTTACCCCAGGGGGTAAGCTATATTCAAACTATGCTCTCCACACTATCTATCTTTTGGGACTAGTAGGGACATCAGTCCACTGTCCTATTCACTATAATTTCAGTTTGTAGGACACAGGCCCACAGCATACTATCTGCTCTGGATATATCCGTCTCTTCTAGAAACTCCCCAGTTTTAGGAATATGCACTCAAGCCTGTGTGCCACTGATCCACTCTGAAATTCTGGCAGCAGCTCCATCATTCCCTCTAACTTATTTGATCAAAAACTATTTCTCATTCTTTCTATAGTCAAATTGAGACCCAAAACCTATCCAGTTTATACTCTATCTCACCCAGAATTCACTTCACTGAGCCAACATTGGCCCTTATCAAGCAGCCAGGAGTCACAGCCCCAACTAGTCACAAGGTATGGCAAGCTCAAATACTGATCAGGATAGGGAAGTAACAATCAAGGAAAAGAGAGAGGTGAAGACTAGACAAAAATGTGTGTGATACACCTGGAGGCATCCAAGGCAAACAAGTGGCTGCCTGTTATGAAACCTCTGGCACAGGGGCAACGGAAAGCCTGGGGCGAGATCACAGTATGAGAAATGTCCCAAAATGAAACTGTAGGAGGAGGACTGAAAAGAACGAAAACAGATGTGGCAAATGTGTAGGCATGAGGATCACATTGCCAAATACCTATCTTCTGGAGGCTTCTGGTTTAATTAGAGCCCCTCTCATTTTATGCAACTTAGGTGCTCAAAGAAGCCATAATGTAGTCTTCTATAATATAACCATTATCCCAGAGATGGAAGAATACAGGATTAAGATGTACAGGAAGTTGCATTATCTAGATTTAAATTCCCCTCTATCATTTTTAAGTTGTGTATCTTGAGGCAAGTTACTTCTCTGTGCTTCAGTTTTCAGGTTCATAAAAAGAACATAATAGTCCTTATCTTCTGGAGAAGAGGAAGAGGGCCTGGCACAAAGTGTTTAATGAATGATAGCTATTTGTATTCCTCTATATTTTCTACTATCAAATGTAGAAATGTTGCTGTATGCCTCAATCACATCAATCCGAAAACTGGTGGCAAATAAAGGATTAGTAAATGGCAGACAACTCAATACCAGGGGTGAACCAGTACACAGGTGTGTTTTTTTTTAGGGGAGGTTGCTTTTCTCTATTTTTTTCGGTGCAGGGTCTCACTATGCATGCAGCCCACATTCATAGTGATCTTCTTGCTTTTTGCCTCCTACGTGCTGGGATTACAGACGCGCGCCACCACGCCCGGATTGCATCCCCGGCTCAGCGCACCCGAAGGTGGGGCCAGCACGGCTTGGGGAACCAAGGATCGAACACTGGTCCCTGCGCTTACCTTAGCAAGCACTTAGTCCGCTGAGCTATACCGCCGGCCCTCCACAGGTGTGTTTTAATCTGTGAGCAGAAGCTCCTAAGTAGGGCAGAACATCTTTTAAAATTGTTTATATTTCATAGATGATTTGCAGATATGATCTACTCAAGAAGCACATATTGTGGGGCTAGGCATTTTATGGAAGGCTGAGTTTTGGTTCCAGACAATCTAGAGCTACTATCTCTCCTTCCCTCCTTACCCTTCAATAAATCTTGAAAGCACCCAAAGGTGCCTAACCTTCAGCAAGACCCCTCTCCCCAACTTGTTCCCTTGTATTGAGGACACAATAGTAACCAGAGAACCCAGTCCTACCATATCTGGCCTGTACCTCATTTCCTTACACCCACTCCAACGCACAGTACCACTAGATACAGCCTGCAACTCTGGTGGGTACACCTTTACCAGCATATAGACAATTATTTCTTCTGTTTAGGAAAACAACACATACTTCACAGACTTCATATCTGCTTTACCACTCGTTCTCTGCTCCTTTTATACAGAAAATACATGAATAATTTCTGCTTGCCTTACACTTCTTGTCCAGCTAGGCTTTCTCCTTGAGAACTCCAAAGGATCTGCAGCAACCACACCTGTAATGCTGTATGGTAAACTTAGGGATTCCTTGTGAGCAGCAGCTAGCCACTATCACATTCTCATCCCTGAAACCTGTCTTCTGTGACTTTCAAGGTGGCAGCACTCCTGGTTCTGGCTCTCTTCAGTCCCTATGTAGAACACTTTCCAGCCAACAGGTTCCAGATCTCTCCAGCCTCTGAGCCTTTGCTTCCAGCTGCCATCTACCTAAACTCTCTGAAGGTGATCTCACCTAGGCTCAAGGCACAGCGGCCCTCATCCACCTTCTTCTACTTTTCATCTCCATTCGACATCAATCAGGCATCTCAAACTGTACCCTTCAAATGCTTGGGCCAAAACCCTGGCAATTATTTTTGAGCATTCTTCTCGTAGGCCATACCCTTTCAGTTTCAACTTCACCTAATACAACTGCAAGCTGTCACAGTGCTTAACTCTTCTCTTGCCCTAGTGCTCACTGTAGTCACTTTTCCCACCCTCCATGTTGAGATCACTGGGACAGAGTGATCCTGGGAAACAAAGTCAGGCAATGTCACCCATTGCTTAAAATCCTTGAATGGTCTCTATCTCACCCTGGGAAGGTCCTAACTGACCCAATCAGGCTCTGTGTGGCCTGTTTCTAAGCCACGCTGAACTCACTCCTGGTCCTATCTCCTCCATTCACGACGCTCATCTTTCTCTGGTTGTCCTGCTGTTCCTAGGGCACAATTTTGGGCTTTTGCACTTGCTCATCCCTCTGCCCAGAAGTTCTTTGCCAGGTACCCCATGATATGCCCCTCATTTCCTGAACAGCTCTAAGAGAGGAACAGTCTCATTTCCTGAAAAGGTCTTTTTTTTTCTTGCGGAAATGCGGACTGAACTCTCAGGCCCCTGCACTTGCCGGGGAAGCACTTACTCTACTGAGCCATCTCCCCAGCCCTGAAAGGCCTTTTTCATAGGGCCTTTTCCTGAATTCCCTCTTCCTACCCCATCACCTTCAACAGTTATTATTTATCCTATTTTCTCCAGAGAACTTATCTGATAAACAATTTTTAAGTCTTGTTCACACCAATACGGCCACAACTCCATCATCCCAAAACTATAAAATCCTTACTTTTTGGATAACTACAATCAATCTTAATCCTAAAAAAAGGTTCAAATCACATCTGAAAATTGTTTTTGCACTAATACAGTTGTTTGGATCATCCAAGGTAGGTTACATTCTGCTAGTAGCTCTATTTGGGGTAGATGCAGAGTACTTCTTAGTCCAACTCAAATCAAGCTCCTCCTAAATGATGCAATACAGAAACCTAAGATGCTATGCATCCAGGGCAGTACAAAAACACTGATAAAGAAACATAACCGCCAAACTTGCAGAACCCCTCTGTCATACTCAAGGGCATAGATGGAGGAGCAGTGTCATTTCTTCTTGATAAAATAAGTTTGTTATATAAAATATGTCCACTCTTCCCCAGTTACAGAACTCTTAGTTTCACTCAGCACACAAGGAAAGATAAGCCATTTGCCTAAGTTTTCAGACCCTGTTCAATAGGGTCTGAAACACCTCTTTCATGTGGGCTTATGCAGTCATGAACATTCTAGTTCACTGCAGATAGAATTCCAAGGTAACGAAGTGTCTTATCATTTGGGGGATCGGAGCATGTTAGTATTTTTATTATCAGATTTCGTTCTTCCTTCTTTTCTAAGGCATTGTTCTCTACGTGAAGGCTTTCCTTAAAGACTAGATGTCAATTTTAATGGCCAGAAGAGACTATGACATTTTTAAATATGCAAGCCAATAGTACTCTGAAGGCATTAATAAATTTAGTTTCTTGACAGCATAATTCCTCAAGAGAAAAAGAATGGAAATCTGCAATGAAGGTTAGACAAAGAAGGAAGGGAAAACCAGAAACAACTAAAAGGCCATGATTCTTCTATTCCATTAAGTGTATTTAACGCATTAACAATAAAATTTTATTCAGAAGTTGCTCGATTAGGCAACCCATTCAGGTTGTCTCTCAGAAACTATTCCTATTCCCCATTCTTATTCTGTAATAAATTGTCCTACTGTTAAAAGAAAAACAAAAGAAAAGCTGCTCTATTTTCTTGGGGGTTAGGAATACCAGCTATTTCAACAGAGTTAAGAGATGGAGAGATAACTAAAACCCTGATACTTAACACACCTATGGAGTGTTACAACAATGTACTCTTAGGAGTATGTACAGAAAGTGTTATAACTGATGATAAAATATTCTCATCGTAATGTATCATTCTGTTTGTAAGCACATTAAACTATTAAGTAGATAAATCCACTGTTGTTATGCATGATGTCATCTGTTTAAATATAGCTTTGCTAATGTACATGAAGACCTATGTTCTAATTTTTAGGTAACAGAAGGTAGACTTAATTGCATCAGCAATGCTCTTCACAAGCCAAGCTCCAAGTCAGGTATGCTGTGTTGTCTTAGGCAGCCATATAATCTCTGGCTTCTTATTTGTAAAGTGGGGAAGATGCCTGAAGTACCTTACTATTTAAAGAAACTGATCATTATTGTTTAAAACATGCTGCCCTCCCACAAAGCCTTCTGACTGAAATGCAAGTCACTTTTAGACTACTGTGATTTGTTAGACTTAGTTCTTGAATGGATTATGTGCCCCACTGTGACTGTAACTCTTGAACATCTTAACATTCTGTCAACAGCCATACGGTGACTCTAGGAGTCTTAGCAAGGACTATCATCTACTCCCACTTTGCTTTGTCCCACCCTTAAGAGAAGATTGAATTTTCTTACTTGTATCTGATCTTTTCATCCATGTCTTGAGGTGGTTCTTCAATAATGAATGAGACTAAATCTTCCAGACATTCTGCTTTTAACAGAAATTCTATAAGTTTGCGGTTCTGAGCTTTACATTCCTGTAAAACATCTTCCTCATCCATTAACTCCTTCAGTGTTACATCTTCTCTTTCTAGAAGTGTGTCTATGTGGGATGATGAGTGAAGATCAAATTTCCAAAACATGCTGGTCTAAACAAAATGCAGAAAGTATTTTATAAAGTTTCAGTTTCACATATTATTTTTCCATAATTGAATTTCAGTACTACCACTATGGAAATTCCTCAAAAAGCTAAAACTAGAACTTCTGTCTGACTCAGCTATTCCACACCTAGCTATTTCCCACCACCAAGGAGTTAAGGACATCATATAGTGATTAATGCATACCCATATTTATAGTTGCACAATTCATAATAGCTAAATCTTGAAAATGGCCTCTATGTCCATTCGACAAATGAATACATTAAAAAAATGTGGAATACAGACAATCGAGTATCACTCTGCCATAAAGAAGGTAAGTTTGGGTCATTTGTAAGAAAATGGAAGTACCTTGAGACCAAAATGCCAAGTGAAATAATTGAGACACATAGGCTTAAACATTCCATGGCTTCTCTCATATGAGAAAACTAAATTACAAATAGATAACAAAATCAATTACAGAGCTCTCTAAACCAAGTATGGTGACACATGCCTGTAATCCCAGCTCTGGGGAGGCTCAGGCAGAAAGATCACTGCATGTTTGAGACCACCCTGGGCTTCAAAGTGAGCTCAGTGTCAGCCTGAACTGTAGTGCGACCCTGACTCAAAGAGAAAGAGACAGAGAAATCACTATACTGACAAAAGCCTTTATACTATAATTATCTATAAACCCCAGCACAGAATAAAAATAAAACCAACACAAAAATGTAGAAATAAGGGCAAACAAGGCAATAAAATACCTTCCAAAACTCCCAACTACTCCTGAAGCCAATTCAGTGGAGATCAAGGGAGAGACTACACACTCAAATTACTCAAAGGGTAACAGAAGTTAGAACACAGATCAAAGAAGTACTTGGGATCACAGAAGATACAACTAAATAGATGATGGAAGGAATAACCAAAATGATCCAAGAGTTATAAGATGGCACTAACAAAAGAAAAAACAACACTGAGCTAAAAAATACAAAACATGTATGATTAATTTAGCAAAGAAGAGGACATATTATGATATCATATCTAGCAAAGAAGTAGAATACATGAAAAAGTTTCAGTTAGAAATCCAGGAATTTAAAAATTATATTGAAGGTACAGACAACAAAAGCAACCAATGTGAGGACAGAATTTCACAACTAGAAGACTAAAATGCTTTCAAAAGCCAACTATTCAAAGACTTTTTAAAAACAAGAATACTCGACAAGTGGATCTATCAGCTGCTAGATAACACAAGACTAATCAAAGAACAGGAATAAGTGAAGAAATCAGAAGACAACACAAATAGTATAAAACCTGTTCACATAAATAAGGGCAAAAAACTCAAATTTAGAGAAAGAAAGAAATGTACAGACAAGTAAGACATATAGAACCCCAAATAGATATGATGAAAAGACAACTGCTCTGTGCCATGTTATACTAAGACTACACATCTATCACACAGACAAAATCTTAAAAGGCCATTAACAGGAACATAAGCTGGGTGTGGTGGCATACACACGTAATCGCAGCACTGAGAAGGCTGAGGCAGCAAGCTAAAGGCCAGGATAGGCTCCCTAGTGCATTCAGGCCAGCCTGAACTACACAGCAAGACCCTGTTTCAAAGGGGGGGGAGGGGGGGGAACAGGGCCAGCCAGCTAGTTCAGTGAATTAAAGCCCCTGCTTAGGCAGACGCAGGGACTGGGTTTCAATCTGCTGTGCCAGACCCATCCCCAGAGAGGGCTGAGACAGCAACTGAGACTGGGTGTGGTGTTGTTTGCCTGTAATCCCAGTGCTTGAGAGGCTGAAAACAGGAGAATCACTGAGTCTGATCTGTGTAGTGAGTCAATGACAAGGGGCCAGGGAGATGGCTCAGTGGAATAAGCACTTCCCTGGCAAGCACAAGGGCACGAGTTCAATCCCTGGTTCCGCAAAAATAAATAAATAAATAAATAAATAAATAAATAAATAAATAAATAAAATAAAATAAAAGAATATAAGTCAGTACAGTACCCTGTACTAAAAAAGAAACAAAAAAAAGGCAATGCATCACTTCTAAATGCAAACTTACTAGAATTGCAGCATACTTCTCAACATGAACCTTAAGTATAAAGGCCAAAATAGCTTGCAGTGAAGTGTTCAAGTCCTAAAAGATACCAACCCTAACTTAGGTACCCTGCAGAACTTCCCTTCAAAACTGACAGAGAAATAAAAGTACTTTCACAAGGAGCACATCAAGAAATTAATGACCACAAAATGAGCATTACAAAAGATTCTCAAAGACATCTTAGAAATAATGAAGCCAATGGTGTCAATAAGGCAAAATGAATATACTTGAAAGGATGAATGAACAGTTAACCAAAAGGAAAAATAAGGAAAGGAGCAAAAGGAAAATATACAGTGATAAGAATAACTCAATACCTCTCAGTAATAACTCTCAATGTAAATGGTCTAAATTCTTCAAAAACACAGAGGGCTAGGCATAAGAACC
>PVKA01001348.1:0-32500 GCA_004027165.1 Ctenomys sociabilis | reverse complement strand
CTAGACCGTTATCTCTTATCATGTACTAAACTAAAAATGAATCAAAATCTGAATGTTAAAACAACAATTTTATGGATTGTTTTTAAGCAAAGAATTTTTAAGCAGGGGGCCAGGGGGATGGCTCAGTGGAATAAGCGTTTCCCTGGCAAGCACAAGGGCCTGAGTTCAACCCTCAGTTCCACAAAAAAAATAAAAAATTCTTAAAGACACAGACATAAGCAAGGACTTTCTAAAAAGAACCTCATTCCCTATGCACTTTGAACATACACACCAAATACCAGTGCACTCAACTTCATGAAACACTAATGAACATGAAAAATCAGACATCACTAAAACAATTATAATGGGGGGAAAATCACTGAACACAAAACAGTATGGAAATCAACAAACGGGATCACATCAAAGATTCTGCCCAGCAAAGAAAATAGTCAACAGAATGAAAAGAAAATCTACAGACAGAAAAATTGACAAGGTATACTTCAGACAAATAACTAGTATCTTCTCTTGAATATATAAAGTAGCAAAAAAAAATTTTTTTTGTCTAAACTGTATATCCCTGCAAAATAAAAGGCAATCAAAAATAGGCAAATGAAATGGTCAATCACTTCTCAGGCAAAAAAAAAAAAAAAAAAAAAAAAAAAAAAAAAAAAAAAAAAAAAAAAAAAAAAAAAAAAAAAAAAAAAAAAAAACCACAACCAATACACACATGAAAAAAATGTTTAACGTTAGAGAAATGTAAAAATAAACAATACTAAGACTTTCTCCAGAAAGAATGGCGACCATCAAGAAAACAAATGTTAGGGGCTGCAGGGGCAGCTTACACCTTGGTGAGAATATAAATTATAGAAATCAATATGGAGAGGGGGCCAGGGAGATGGCTCAGTGGAGTAAGTGCTTCCCTGGCAAGCACAAAGACCTTGAGTTCAGTCCCTGGTTCCGAAAAAAAAAAAAAAGAAAAGAAAGGAAAAAAAAGAAATCAATATGGAGAGTTCTCATAAAAGTAAAACCAGAAATTCCATTTGACCCAGCTATCATTTATCAGGCTATCTTCTTCTTTTTTTTTTTTTTTTTTTTGTATTTTAGGGAAGGGTATACAGGGTGTTCAGGGTCTTGCTACTAGATTGGACTCATAGTGGTTCTTCTGTTTATAGCCAAGAGCTGAGACTACAGGCCCACACCACCATGCCAAGTCTCAACTGCCATCTCAGGGCACCCTGGGGGTGGAGCTGGCACCCCCTGCTCCTGCTTGTAGGTGCACTAATCAACTGAGTTATTTGGCCAGCTCTCAGGCTATCTTCCTGAAAGAGTTTAAAACTTCATATTCCCAGCATGCGGAGCCAGCCCCGCCCCTGGGGTACACCAAGACGTGACTGAGACTGGGGGTGGTGACACATATGCCTGTAGTCCCAGTGCTTGAGAGGCTGAAAACAGGAGGATCACTATGAGCCCAATTTGTGCAGTGAGATCCTATAGACACTGTACTAAATACATTTAAAAAAAACCCTTCATTATTACAGTGATGCATGTATACCTATACGTAGCAGCACAATTAATAGTTGATAAGTCTTGGAAACAGCCTAGATGTCCTCAACAGATGAATAGATAATGAAATACATACAATGGAGTACTGCTCTGCCAGTACTCAAGGATAAACTTGAGTCACATGTTAAGAAAATGGATGCACCTTGAGAACATATTAGGTGATATAAACCAAACACATGCATGACAAATGTATCTAAAAGTGTAGACTGATTAAGTGTAACTGCTTTATGTTTTTTAGCATGTTAGTCTGGCTGGGAATCAGTGTTTATGATACTGATAATCTGATGAAGACTACATAAATCTGATGGTGGTAGAACAAAAAGTTTTTAAAATGGGTAGAGGATAAGAGGAAAAAAGAATTGAGATTATGTTACATATACCAATTTCTTACAATGGAGTAATAATCATTATGTACTGCAAACATACTAATAAAAAAGTTAAAGCGCTAAAAAAAAACACTAAAAATAACCATCCAGTAAGGTACTTAGTATTAGCTGATTTTTAAAAAAACAGGATATACCCCATCAAATTAAGTGAAAAAAATCAAATGTCTACAAATTAAATATACTTCTAAATTATGAAATAAAATATGGTTTATCTACCTCAAGTAAAAGCTGACTTCTACAGTCAGCTAGGGTAGATAGCTCAGCAGTGTAAGTACCTGCCTGGCAAGTGTAAGGTCCTGAGTCTGATCTCTTGTAATGCCAAAAAAAAAGCTGACTTCTAAAAATTTTAACCTTACACAGGAAGCTCACTAAATATTGGATGCTAAATAACGAAATAAGGAGTTAGCAAACAGTCCCAAGATAGCCCAAAATTCACACAGTATAGACAACCAATTAAGAATGTCAATAAGCAATCAGACAGAGGTCTGGGGTCTAAAATATATAAAAAACTAAGATATAACAGGGCCCTCAAATTTAAAGACCCAATTCAGAAATGGGCATCTGAGATGAATACATACTTCTCAGAGGATGAAATTACAGAAGCAAATAAATATATGAAAAAATGCTCCACGTCGCTAGTCATCCGTGAAATGCAAATAAAAACAACACTGAGATACCATCTCACTCCAGAAAGAATGGCTATAAGGAAATCAACCAACAACAAATGTTGGAGAGGTTGTGGGGAAAAGGGAATACTTCTCCACTTCTGGTTGGAATGTATACTGGTACAACCATTGTAGAGATTAGTGTGGAGACTCCTCAAAAGAGTAGGACTAGAAATCCCATTCAAGCCGGCTATCCCCCTACTAGGAATTTTCCCAGAGGAACTGAAAACATTGTATCATAGTGATATATGTGTACCTATGTTTATAGCAGCACAATTTGTGATAGCAAAATCTTAGAAACAACCAAGATGTCCATCACATGAGGAATGGTTTAAAAGGATGTGGTATTTCTATATAATGGAGTATTACTCAGCTATTAAGAATGGTAAGCTTAGGGGCTGGGGAAATGGCTCAGTGGAATAAGCGCTTCCCTGGCAAGCTCAATGGCCTGAGTTCAATCCCTGGTTCAGCCAAAAAAAAAAAAGAATGATAAGCTTGAAGCATTTATATTGAAGTGGATGCCACTTGAACATATACTCATAAGTGAAATAAACCAGACACACATGTATAAATATCGTATAGTCTCCCTAGTATAAGAAGCGAAAAGAAGAAATACAAATGGAAATATGCAACAACTAAAAACAACTGAGTGAGATAAGGCAAAGTGAATGGCATATGCTGCAGGATACTAATCAGCTTTTCTTCTGGATGGTTAACAACCTAAGTTCACAGATCAAAACTGCATAAATGGAAGAGCCACAAGGCCAGCCAACATTTTGGCCCTAGCCTTTCAAGGTCAGCGAAGACTTAGGACATATGTGAACTGCAACATCATGAAACTCAGTTGAGCTCCAAATTTTCTGAACAAGGAGATTATGGAGCCACAGAGGAAAGAGACTGAAGTTCTATAGTGTGCCTGGGGAGAGTCACATGAAGAGAAAACTTTCTCTCAGGCTCTCACGGAGAGCAAACTGGTCAAGCATTGGCTGTGACTCATCCACATGGAAGACACAGACAAAGGATCTACAGAATAAGGCACAGGACTACAAGATAAACCCTGAGGGGACTTCACTGACTTTATAAGAAACAGAAAGTACATGTGTTGGTATATAGGTCTTGCTCTATCTAGGTCATAACCATCCAGCAGAAAAGTATAAAAATGAGGGGCCATAATAACAAGTTGAGCTGTAAATGGCTATGGTCGACAACTTCAGATAACTCACTATTGTTGTGGAATGCTGGACTGTGTTGGATTGTGTCGTCGAGTTCAGGCACCTAAATTAGTTGACAATGGAGTGCCCATCTTTGACAGGTGTAGACAAAGGAAGGGGTACAGAAAGGAAGAATCATGATGTGTGTGTATGGACAGTACAGTTGGGATAGATAATGCTGTGCTTCTACATAATTCTATGAGAGGCAAGATTTGCACTAATGGTGGTTCTAACAGGATATTATGTCAGCTTCTAATACTATGGACAACCACTAGGAAAATAACAAGGTAGAAAGTATTAATTATTGAATCTTTGATGTAATTCAGGTATAAAAATAAGATATATAAACAGCTACACTCTCTTAATTTACTGATAGGAGACATATGCTATAATAATGTCTGTAAGTATAATATCATGATGCCAAAACAGTTTGCAATGTATTAATTTATCAAATCCATCTTGTCAAGGTATCTTAAAACTGTCTCATTGATATTTGTACTTCAATAAAATAAAAATTAAAAAAAAAGTTTTTAATTTCGTAGAATAAGCATTTGCCTAGCAAGTACAAGGGCCTGAGTTCAATCCCTGGTGAGTTCAATCCCTGGTTCCACCAAAAAAAAAAAAAAGTTTGTGACCCCCTAGTCCCGCATGTGCACCAGCCCCAACCCAAGGCTCGCTGAGCTGGTGACCAAGTCCAGGAATGGTGGCACACAGCTGTAATCCCAGTGCAGGGGAGGCTGAAAACAGGAGGACCAAGAGTCCCAGCTCTGTAGTGAGACCCTATACCAAATACACAAATGACACAAACAAAACAAACAAATCCAAGAATGTTTGTGACATTTAAAAGGGGTTGTTGTGTGTGTGTGTGTAGGGGGATTGTATCACATATATACATGGCCTACAAAGCCAAAAATATCTATCTGGTCCTTTACAGAAAAGTGTACTATTGTGTTCTTTGTAACAGAAGAAATAAAGCTCTTTCTAATGCCTGTTTTTTTGCCATTTCTGAATCTACCCAGGCATCTATCCTGTAGTACTTGCCCCTGACCTGGTGCATGTGTGTGGACAGCTCACCTGGGACTCAGGCTGCCCAAAACAGTCATTCATGACTTTATGTTTCACTGCATTGAAATATGAGATATAAACACCAAAAGGAATTCTTTAGCAATCATCTACTGGAAAACATAAATTCTGTTATTTCTCCACTATCCTCAGAAATGCATTCCCCTCTCCCCCCAATCAAAACACTTTGAAATATACATTTTCACAGTGAGCTTTCAACATACTGGCTATAGTACAGACTCAAAAACAAAATGCAACCACATAGGGTCCATAAGCAAATATTATGTATTTTACCAATTAGCCAAACAGCAAAAAGGCTTGCTTCTATCTGTGCCCTTTATAGTAAAAAGAAGTCAAAGTTCCACTGCCTGCACTAAAGTAAAATGGTGTCTTTTTAAAAATATAACTACTTCCCCTATCTCCCTCTCTTATTTCCCTCCCCATTTGAACATTTTCTTTCCTTCATAGCATCTATTATACATTTTGGTCCTTATTTACACTTTTAGTTTCTCACAGCAGAGAAACAATTCAGTTTTTACACATATGTTGGATTTTTTCATTTGTTTTTGGTACCAGGTCTCTACACAGCCCAAATTTGTGGTGATCCTCCTGTTTTCACCTTCCCCAGCACTGGGATTACAGTGTGCACCACCACTCCCAGATTGTACGCTCAGCACACCCCAGGGGCAGGGGCAGGACCAGGGCCAGGGCAGTGTGTGGGACCATGGTTCTGAGGATTGAATGGATTTATTTTACTTACAAGTATGGTCTCAAGGTGCATCCATTTACTTAGAAATGTCTCCAGCTTTATGGTAGAGTAGTACTCTATTGTAAAACATAAACCACATCTTATCAAAGAAGGGAAAAGTAAAAAACAGGAAAAAATGGAAACAGCTTTTTAAATAGGCAAGGGAGGGGACCAGGGATCTAGCTCAGTGGCATTAAGTGTCTGCCTGGTCAAGGGCAAGGTAGCAAGTTTGATTCCCAGTACAAAAATTAAATTAAAAAATAAATGGGGAGGGGGGGATGGGAAAGAAAATGGGGGGGAGAAACAAGTTATATCACGTACAGGTACAAATGCTCTATGATGAATATGATCAATATGTAGTCCTAAAATATACCAATAAAATCTGATTGGAAAAAAGTTACCTTCACATTTAAAAATCTTAAAAACACAAAGATATATCTACTCTAAGACACAGAGAAAAACTAAAAGGAGTAGGTACTTCAATAACTGATTTTTGGTGAACATAAATATATTTTATTCACACCCTAGACTGTACTTAAATAGAACTTAAAGAATAATGAGGGAGATAATTCTTATGGTAAATCTATCAATGAGCAAAAGAGTGATAAAATCAAACAAGCCTTCAACTGTCTTCAAAATTACTATACAGGGAAAAAAGATCATAAACACTTTTCATATTATCTGCTAAATATACACTACTAGGACATCAGACTACAGGAGTGACAATGAAGAACTTTAATCTCAAATTCAAACTCTTAATCTGCCTAATTTAGTAATTTTCTAGGTAGGAAAAACAGTATTCTGCTCAGCCTTCTATCTGTACCCTACCAACTGTGGAATATCAGAGTCCAGGACTGGCTGGACCCAGTGTAAAATATTCAAAGATTAAAAAAAGAAAAAAAAAAAAAAAAAACTCAAAGGTTGTAAAGATTTTAAACAGCAACAGCAGGGTGGGAAATATAGCTCACTATAGCATAAGCACCTGCATAGCAAGTGCAAGGCTCCAAGTTTGATCCCTTTTTTGCTGTACAAAAAAAAGGAACAGCAAAGCATTAAAGCATGAGCTTCTGAACATGGAGCCCTGTGGGACTGCACAGGTCACGTACCTGTGAAGCCAAATCTGCCCTAAGCCACTTCATAACTCCCACTGGAAACCTTAAGAATCCAAATCCAAAGTAAGTGGCTGGTATCAAATGCTAGACATGCAATAAACATCCATAAGGTATTTGTAATTTAAATAGTTGCTATTACCTGAATATATGAAGTATACATAGTACAAAAATAGGAGAAGCAACTGCTTTTGCCCAAATAGCACACAGTAAAGATTCAATTCCATATAGCATGTGTTATACTGACCAACAAGTAAAAGTACTTTAGTACTTTAAAAGCATTAATATGTACTACAGACAAGAATACCAAACTAGTAACATAAATGGTCTCCATTACCCTAACAAACATAATAAAAACAAAGAGCAGAAAATACAGACAAAGGAAGCACAAATTCTAAGCCTGGTCCCCAGCAAGAAAGCTCCAAGGAAAACCTAGCCAGGAAAGACCTCATCATATTTATTTATTTATTTATTTATTTATTTATTTATTTATATATATATATATATATATATACCTAAGCTAAACTTTGAGAGATAATGACAGAATTTAAAAAGAAGCATAAACGTATCCTAGGATCTGCATGAAAGTACATAGTGGGAAAATCCAGTAGCTTCAGGAAATTCATGGCAGAGTGAGGGCCTTGCTGAAAAGGGTCTGGGTAGGTAGCAAAAGTTGGCAATGCAAAGCAAATGTCAACAGGGCCTACATGAATGCACAGTATAATGCACACTTGTTACAAAAGTAAGGACAGACCACTGAATTTTACTTGAGAGATTACATTACACTATGTATGGCAGAGATTAAACAAAATATTTTTAACACATACAGAAACAATTCTAAGGAACAGGAGACTGGAGATCTAAAAGAGATGACACTAAAGCTGAGACATACACTCTCAACAGGTTTTGTTCCTAAAGAGAAAGAGTAAGAGAACAAGTGTGTTCTGAATGCATGGCTCTGATGTGGGACATGAAAGGAAATAGTAGATGAGATCATTGAGGGGCACACTGTAAGTACTGTTTGCTTTGCTAAGACATCAACACTGAGGACAAGGAAAAGGCTGAGGAGTGGCAAGTACAGTTTAACTTTGTAATGCAAACAATGCAGCTAACTGGCTAACAGGGTGGAGTGGCATGAACCTGACACCACAAGGACTGGTCCAGAGAAGATGGTGAGATCCTGCAATAGCTCCTACCTCAAAAACTGAAGTTTCTCCTAAGAGACTACACAGAAATTGTCATTCCTCCTCCAGTATTACCACAATTCGACTTCCTCAAAGTCTACTTCTTCATTTCTGAACTATACTCTGGTATTACATGACACAAACTTATGATTTGTCTTTGGAATTCTGAGATGGTTAGGAAATAGTCAATGTCCAGCTGGGCGTGGTAGCACATACCTGTAGTACTTGGGAGGCTGAAGTACAAGGATCACCATGAGTTCAGAGGCCAGCCTGGGTTACAGAGAGAATTCAAGGCCAACCTGAGCTGCATAGCAAGACTTATCTCAGAAGGGGGTGGGGGGCAAAGGCAGACAGACTGAAGTAAATGCCCATACACATCATAATCCAAATATACTGGTAAAATGTTAAAAGCATAATATTACTATCACTTTTTACTAAAAAGTCAAAGCTAGGTATGTCGATACACATAGTCTCAGGTAACTGGGAGGCAGAGAAAAAAGGTTCTCTTGGGTCTAGAACTTCAGGGTTAGCCTATGTAACACAGAGACTCCCATCTCTTTAACAAAAGAAACAAAGAAATCAACTGGCAACCAAGAAAACAGACTTACCTTTGTCAAGTAACTCAAATTAAATCAATGATAGTAACATGTTCCTCTACAAATTCCTATTATGTATGAATGCTTGAAGTTATAGTCATGCATCCCTCCCATGGGACATATTTGGAATATTTTATCATTCAGTGATTTGGCTATATGAACACCATAGCATATACTTATATAAAACCTAAATATCATTAGGCAATTATCTTTTTTGTGTGTGTGTATGGAACCAGGGATTGAACTCAGACCCTTGCACTTGCCAGGGAAGCACTTATTTCACTGAGCCATCTCCCCAGCTAGGCAATGATCTTATGGAACCACTGCCATATAATTGATCTGTCATTGGTGAAACTGTTACACAGCACATGACTGCACATAAATCTGTGTCCCGATTTTCTACGATTTAAAAAGCTTTAGCCAAAGTACATGCAAAATGGCCTGGGGATATATCTTAGCAGCATAAGTAACCTGCCTGGCAAGCACGAGGTCCCCGGTTTCACAAAAAAAAAAAAAAAAAGTATATGGAAAGCGTAAGAATTACTTATACCAAGAATAGAAGGGGGTTTTCTAGTTAACTTTTATTTGTTTTAAAGTGAAACTAAAGCCGGATGTAGTGGCACACACCTGTAATCCCAGTGCCCAGGAAGCTGAGGCAGGAGGATCACTGCGAGTTCAAGACCAGCCTGGGTCAGGGCCGGCCTGAACTGCATACTGAAACCTTATCTCAAAAAGATAAAAATAAATTAATAATTAAAGTGAAATTGAGGAGCTGGATAGAAAAAGGCAAGTAATGAGGATAACATAATGGTAATTGAGTTCTTACTAGGTGCTTTGTTAAATATGAAAGGAATAAAAGCAAGAAAACCCGGCTAAATCTAGCTGTTTACTATGTGAGTGGCTGTGTGAGCATGTGCCATAGGAAGTGTGTGTGAATATAGCCAAGAGAGTATGATAAAGTCAAATTAGTAAATTTCCATAGGACGTACAAATAGGTACATTTTTCATTTTAAAGTTTCTTGGAATATCTAAATTTGTGAAAATAAGTAGGGCCCCATGAATCAATATGAACCAAACATCATAAAGGAAGTGACATGTACCTGGAATAAAAGAAGAGTTATGATTAGCATTGCTATTATTTGCAATTAACACAAAGTTTCCAACTCTATAACTGTAGGGAAGATGTTTGTGAGCAAATAAAAAATGATACAAAAACTATCTAGCTACAAAAGGAAACTATCTTGAGATAGGAGGAATGACTGAGAAATTCCAACTCACCAAGTAAACTAGAAAGTAAAAACCAAATTACATGCAGTTTGTGAATCACCCAACTTTTTTTTTTTTTTTTTTTTTTTTTTGTCTTTTTGAGACAGGGTCTCACTATGCAGTTCAGGCTGGCCTTAAGCTCACTTTGTAGCTCAGGCTGGTCTTGAACTCACAACAATCCTCCTGCCTCAGCCTCCCGAGTGCTGGGATTACAGGCATGCGCCACCACGCCCGGCAAGATTTTTATTTTTATTTATTTATTTATTTTTTGGCAGAACCGGGGATTGAACTTAGGCCCTTGCACTTGCCAGGGAAGTACTTATTCCACTGAGCCATCTCCCCGGCTCCCCAACCCAACTTTTAAATAACAGCAGTCACCTGTATTATATAATAGACAAGAGAGCCCAAAAAAAGGCCTTTCTTATCAAAAAGAAATTCTAGAGCATACTGCAATGTTTCTGAAAAATGGCTAATAAAAAGCCACTATCAGGTTAAGAATGACCTAATAAAAAGTATATGAATGTATCCCAGTCGTGGAGTGAGGTCCACCAATTTCCAGTACCACTCAACAAGAACAAAAATAAATGAGCTGATTCTCTAATGTATTTTGGAATCATAACCAATCTGGTAAGAGAAGATAACTGCTAAATTAATTTTATTTTTGTTTGTAAATTAGTTGCTTGGTTTTTTTTTAAAAAGAAAAAACTTTTCATGGGGGTGCAAGGTAACATGTGATCATGCTATAGTTCAGGCAGGCCTTGAACTCACTGTGAAGCTCATGCTGGTCTTGAACTACTAACCTAACAGAGCCTGCCTCAGCCTCTCCAATGCTAGGATTACATGAGTATGCCATCATGCTCTGCCCACTCAAAAAAATCTTTTTAGCTACATGTGGGGACACATGCCTGTAATCCTAGCACTCAGGAGGCTAAGGCAGGTTTATCGTTGTGAGTTTAAGTCCAGCTTAGACTACAAAGTGAGGTCAAGACCAGCCTGAATTGCATAGTGAGATCTTGTCTCAAAAAGATTAAAAAAAAAAAAAAAAAGTTTAAAAATACATTTTTAAGCTTAGTGGTTACGGTCAATCGTCCTTGTCCAACAACCTCATCCACTAGTACAAAAGCATTAATCATTTGGGGCTATCTCAAAAGTCCCTAAGCTAAAACAGTAATGAAATGTCAACCTTCAAAAAGTACTTAACAGTTGCACAGTACACAACCAAATACACAAGGAACTTTAAGTCAAATCACAGGTGGTTGAGATTACTTGAGAATAAAAGTTGAGTGCAGAATATAATAGTTCAATACCTCCTGTAGTTTTTAAAACTCCTAATGAAAAAAATAACCTTCATGGGCCAGGAAGATGGCTCAGTGGAATAAGTGCTTCCCTGGGAAGCTCAGGGCCCAAGTTCAATCCCAGTTCTGAAAAAACCCAAAAACTGAATACATTAATAGTGGCTACAAATTACTGAGTGCCTACCATAATATTAGATTATGAGCTTCTTTTATCGTGGGGGTGGCATGGAGGGATGGGGGCTCTCACTATGTACTTTAGACTGGCCTAGAATTATATAACCCAGGCTGGTCTTGAACTCAATCCTTCTCCTTCTCCCTTGGCCTCTTAAGTGCTAAGATTACAGGCATACACCACCACACTTCTAATTTGTAGACAAGGACTCAAATTCAGGTCTAAATAGCTGCAAATGTGTACTCTTCCTATCATGACACCTTGCCTCCAACCAGCAGCAACCAAGAACACAACTCAGCCCAGAGGCTGAGTCCTTGTACATTCAGCCTACAGAAGGTAACAGAACGGGATAAGCCTATAATTCAGTGGCTCTGGGAACAAGGTCATGCATGATTTTATGCCTGATTATGAACACAGGATGAATAATCACTCCACAAACAAGGTGGTTGGGCAGCTCAGCCTTAAGAGCTTGGGTGGTGGCTCTGAAGGAACTCAGCTTTGGTAACCAGCCATCCACTGGTATGGGAGCCCACAGGATGCTGCAGCCTTGACAAAATGCACAGCAAACACAAAACCAATCAGGGTAGGTAGGTGACACTAAAAGACAGATTCAATACTCAAATAATATCTGACATCATGAGACTAAGAAATATTTCCTTAATACAGATAAAAGTCATTTTAGATCAAAACTGTTAAAATTTTACAGCATAGCAATAAGCAAACTGTAGCAATAAACAAAAACCAAAAAGAATCCCATTGTAGCCTGTCCTAGGAAGCTAACATAGTATCACTTCAGGCTATACCACTTCCTGTTCCAAAAGAAATTGCCAGCTGGAATGGTATCTAAACAGAGACAACCAGGGTGACAGAAGACTCATCACTTGTGGGATAAGTGATGAGTAACTAGCTTAGAACTTAACTCTTAAAGCTCTTCTATACCATCATGTGTAGAAGAAAATATTTGCAGCACATAAGGATAAAATGAGAACTAATAGGTGAAAGTAAAGACTATTTGTAAGTAACATAGCAGGAACTTTCTAAAAATGAAAACTGCAGTCAAACATAAACCTTTTCAGGTAGAGATGTCCTGACTAACCATGAAAGATTATGAAGGCAAGAGCTTCTTTTGCGCAGAAAGGTTATAATAAATGATTATTACCATGGTGGTTCTCAAAGTCCACAGGATATAAAAGGTATAATATACACCTACATTTTAGTCAGTCTGACACAGCCTCAATAATGAGATGGAAAGGATTAAAAAATCTTCCAGAGGCTTAGGTGAACAGTGTACTATTATATTTCACTACTCTGGGAACACTAATAAAACAATACTGTAAAAGTTAAAAGATAAGGGTCAGCCAGATAGCTCAGTGGATTAAAGCACCTGCTTAGGCAGATGCAGGGCCTGGGGGAAACCAGGGCTTTCCATGCTGGCCCTGCCGCGGGGGCACACTGAGACACAATTGAGACTGGGTGTGGTGGTATACGCCTGTAATCCTAGCGCTTGGGAGGCTGAAAACAGGAGAATCTCTACAATCTATGTAGTGAGACCCAGTAGACCTTATACTAGACACATTTTTAAAAAATGGGAAATATAATAGTTAAATAAAAGAAGTTGAATATGTTATAATCTGATCCCATCCCCACACACACACACAAGTAAAAAGAAAACTTCCCAGAATTTAACAAATGAGACTCTCCTTAGCACCTTCACTGGCCATCACAATGAACAGTAAGACAACTTTTTCTGAGCATCATGCCAGCAAAAATATAGTAACTAAACTTTTCTACTGAGGGAAGAAAACCCCACATAAACAAGAACACTCAAAGAAGGAGAGGAAATCAGACCACTACCAAAAGCAATACTAGAAAAACAAAACAAAGAAAGAAAAAAAAAAAAAACATTTCAGACAGGAAAGGAAATACAAGATTTATTCACATTTTCTCAGGAATCTACTGAGTATCGTTTACCATAACAGCAAAAGTACAAGAAACCAGGGATCTAATACAAAGAAGCAAATAAAACTCCTAGAGCAGTGGTGAGAGGAAAAATCACCAGTTTCAAGATTTCTGAAAAC
The DNA here is from genome assembly GCA_004027165.1 of Ctenomys sociabilis. Taxonomy (NCBI): domain Eukaryota; kingdom Metazoa; phylum Chordata; class Mammalia; order Rodentia; family Ctenomyidae; genus Ctenomys; species Ctenomys sociabilis. The sequence continues at coordinate 19,186 of PVKA01001348.1, read as the reverse complement.
AGTCTAGAGTAAGGCAAAAGGATAAGTAAGGGATTCAGGAAAGGATGCACCCAAGAAGATGATGGAGTTGACAAACTACTGAGTATAACTGATGAGAGCTTTACAAATAAGTCAGATTTAGGAAATAAAGCATACATATTTGATTATTTTATTAGGAGGCTATGTTTTTACTAAACTTGTCCTTTGTAGTTAGAAATGAAACAGATTAGAAATAACTATACAGCTGCATATTACTTAAATGTAGAAGTAAATAAAAGACAAAGGTAGCTATCCTATATAAGTCAGGGATGGGAAAGATGGAACAGAGGGCTATTATTTTGTTGCTGTAAAGCACAATTTGATTTGACTTTTCAGCCTATGAATATTCTTCATAGAACAACTAGAGGCTGAATATTTTCAAAGAAATTGAGAAAAGACAACCTAAAGCTAAATTTGGTACGATGTGCTACAACTAAATGTAGCAAAATTATGTATAAAACCAAAAAGGTTAAGTTGGACAGATTTTTTTTTAAAAACTGGTAAAAATGTATGTTTAAAGCTTATAGCTATTCTGTTACACATCAGCAGGTACTTGGGGAGAATTTTTTAATCCAGCACACTGTGCTGAACTAATGGTATCAACATTGAACATTCATTTCTGTGGAATTAACCGTTATTCTTTCATTTGTTGTATCACACAGGAGCTTGAATGCTTCAACAGTGGCTTTATTGCAATACTGAACACTAGGTAACTATGAAAATTCATCTTCATATGGTATTTGTGTTTTTTACTACATTCCATCTAAAGTACAACACTGCTAAAATTCATGCCCTACACTACAGTAATACCATTTCAACAAATAACTTGTTCAGACTGTAAGAAAAGTTAGGTTGGGCCATACATTTCTAATGCTATCAGAAGTTAAAGAAGATTCTCTGTTCTCATACAAATTTATAGTACAATAACCCACTGACTTACAAACATTTGAGTTACAAATTTTCATAAATGTACTGTGTAAGGCTCACTTTGTTGGATTATGGTAGAATCTAACTTACAAATATTTTTCCAAAACAGAACTTAAGGTACGGACTTATTGTAGATGTATTTTCTCAGCTCAAGATATACTTACATAGCATTTTCCAGACACTACAAGGCCAAAGAAAATGTCCCTATTTCAAACTATGTAACTGTTCAACAGAGGAGTTTTCATCTAATCTTCCCATGGAAGTGATTAATTTATAATGTAATAAACATGCTAAGAAGGACTGCTGTGAACTGAAGGTCAGCCTGGGGTATGTAGTGAATTCTAGGCCAGTCTGAAGTACATGGTGAGAGCCTGTTTCAATAAGAACAACATTATTGTTATTATTATTTCTATACAAGTGCCCAAAAGAATGAAATCATACCTGCTTAGGGGTCTGTAACACAACGTGGAAGTTCTATCTATATAAAAGACTTGCAATAATTTTAATGTCATAGTAACTATAACTCTGAATATCAGGTGAAATGCTATCCAATGTGGAAAAGAACTGAATCTCCGTATTTATATACCTGTATTATAGAAAACTCCAATCAATTATTTAACTTCGAATCTCATCAATAAGCCTGTGAAAAACTTTTCCCCTTATCTTTATATCATCCTTTTTACTTTCCTGCAAAGCCTTACTATCTGACCCTTAAAGTTTAGCCTATATCTCCAGGACTATTCCACTCTAGGAATCCTATTCACCTGGCGCACTGATTCTGAGACTCTTGGAAACACCTGGGTAATTTCTCTTAAAAACCTCCTTATTCTCATATGGCACAGCCTGCTGATGAGCAGAGACAAGTAAAGGAACAAAAACGAAGAGCTAATGGTTAAGGAATTAATTGTTCTGTAAAATGCCAAAGAAAAAGCTCTTTATTAACAAAGAAAAAAAATAAATAAAAGAGAGAAAGCAAGTCTCCAATATACCCTGGGAGACAACTCTGAAATTTTAGGATCTACTACCATCCTATTAGTGATTTCTATTACGTGAAAAGTACTTAAGATATACAGCAAATTCAAAATTGTTTGATCACAAAATACTTAAAATTTAAAGTGACAAAAACAAATCTTAAAATAACTTAATGAAGTATTCTAAAAGTTCAAAAAGAAATGTCAGTAAAGGACATGAAACAACCCAAAAATATCTGACAAAAAGATAGGAAAAAAGTCAAGTCCTAGAAGATAGGAAATCAGATTTTTTTTTTTTTTTTTTTTTTTCCTGGTGGAACCAGGGATTGAACTCAGACCCTTGCACTTGCCAGGGAAGCACTTATTCTGTTGAGCCAACTCCCCAGCCCCGAAGATAGGAAATCAAATGCTACACAGAATAAGACAACTGCATGAGACAAACGGGAAAAAGGATATTAAAAACATGGAGGGAATTTTCCACATAAAATCCTTGCAGGAGAATAACATAATAACAGTTGGGAAAAATTGGCAGATTCGTATAAGAACCAGAATACCAAGGCAAAGACTTAGAGTATCACTGTGGAGCCTCCTAAGGTTGAAAAAGACCATTCTTGAGTGGCTGGGAGGTCATATACAAAGCAGTATTATAGATGCACAAGAAAAAAAATCACCTGAGGATTAGCAGAGATCCTTCTAACAAATCTACTACAGGCTCTGCTAAGGTAAGAAAGCCTGGTCTAGCTGTAAAGTAGTGGAAATTAAAAGAAAAAGATAGCTGCAAAAACTACTAATGAAGGCAGAAGCAATAAACTGATCAAAAAGAAAAGGAAACAAGTAACTAAAACTTCAAGTCCTGGGGCTAATACCAGTTGACAAAGTTAGATTATTAAATGGTTGTCTCTATCCTCTCCTCAACACACAATCAGATTAAGTTTTTTCTTTTCTTTTCTTTTTTTTTTTTTTTTGTACACAGGGTCTCACTATGCAGCCCACATTCACAGTGATCCTCCTGCTTTCCGCCTCCCTAGTGCTGGGACTACAGGCACGCGCCACCACGCCCGGACTCCAATCGCCGGCTCAGAGCACCCGAAGGCGGGGCCGGCGAGGCAAGCGGAAGCAAGGATCGAACCCTGGCCGCTGCGCTTACCTAAGTAAGCGCTTAGTCCGCTGAGCTATACCGCCGGCCCTAACACACAATTAGATTAAGTATATTCATGACCTCTCTGCAAGACCCCAATTCCTATTGTGATTTCCTATTAAATGCTAACTGAACAACAAGTCAAGTATGTTAGTACACACTCTGATCTTGAACAACAAATTTCAACAAAGTGTTTCAGAGTACAGCAAATAGGACGCAAAAGACAGGCTGCTGGATAGAAGTCAAATGTTCTTCAGTTGGTATAAAGCAACACACACACACACACACACACCTACCCCTCAGTAACCTAACCACAGAAGTGATGACCTCAGTCACAGAGCTCTACTCACATTCTTTCTCTGGAGAGCTACTTCAGCTTGCTAGGTCCAGCTGCTTTTATGCGCCCAGGTCAATTTCCCTGAAAACTAAGAACTCTTTTGAGTTCTTTTGAATTCTGCAGACTCCTAGATATACCAAAGCAGACCAAAAAGCTTGCTGCTTAACTTCCTACAAGCAGCACAGCAAAACACTGTACCTACCTCACAGTCTGCCCTAAACCTGGTTTAGAACTGAGTTCCAAGGTTTCACAAGAGAATGCTGCTTTCTCTGATGTAATTCCTAGAAGGAAACTCCTGATAATTTAATGTCTTACCTTTCAAACCAAGGTTAAAAATTAAAAGAAATGTTTTCTTCTCTGTGACTCCTTGCCCATTACAGGATATCCTGGTGATCGCTGCCTTCCAATTTATCGCATTGGCAGATTAGCAGGCATAAAGTGGGATGTAGTTTAAAATAAGTTCTCCTATTAAAAGAAAAGAAAAGCAGATATAAACATACATTCTTTTTTGATCTGATGAAAGCTATAATTAAAAGATTAAAAAAATCAGGGAACTAGAAGTTTTCAGTTAACTGAGATTTTTTTTTTTTTTAAAGTATGTACACAGGAAAAGGGGGACTGTTATCCTTCTATCCAAGCTTTTTACGGGGCACTAAACAATAACCCCCTAAACTACAACTGTCAAAACAATACTAGTAGTGAAGAAAAACTTATTCTTATAATTAAAAAGAAAACATCAATAATATTCTTATCCATACCTTTTTACATCCGTGTCCCTTAGGTAAGAGATTTCACAATTATAACTTTCACCAGGAATTGAGTAGAACATTAAGTTCACTGAAGTAGTATAGTCAAATTCAGTCTCCAAGGTCTATTAATCATATGTTGCACATGAAAAGAATATAAATTATCTTCCAAGGCATTTCATGCATGAGCTTAACATTATAGAAAAGAACTCTGAACAGTAGACGCTAATATTCATTTGTAAATTTCTAAGAATGCAGTCTGCAAAGCACCTCCAAAACATACTGTTCATGTAAATGCTTTTCTTCCATAAACCTCACAACACATTGTTATCAACTCAATACTTCCTCTCAAGAGAAACAAAATGAACAAAAATAGTAACAAACCTCAGTGAAAATGAAAAGAAGAATAATTATAAAAATAAAAACATTCTGCCATGTAAGTGTTTTTTGAATATATGCAACGATTTTTCACAACCCCTTGAACCACTCACTTGCAGGCTGGTCCAACACAGGTTCCCAGAAGAATATTACCACCCAAGTGTACCAGCCCCATCCCTGCATTCCATTTCACGGCACCAAAAGAAAACACAGCTATCTGTGGCTGCCACTGCTGCTCCTCCCTTTTGCTTTTGGTGCTTTGCTATTTTCTGCCACCATGAACTGCTGCCCTCTGCCATGAGCCCCTCTGCCTTGGAGCCAGTTGAGTATGGACTGAAATATCCACAAACTGTGAGCTATTTAAACCTTTCCCTTCTTAACCAAAAAAGAAGAAAAAACATGGCTATCAAATGTGCTCAGAATACTGAGAATCCAGACTTACCTAAATTTTAGTAAGTATGCTAAAAAAGGGTCTGTTTAATTGTACATAATTTTGGTTTGGTTTGGGTTTTCCACCTAAGCTAATAAAGGGACAATGGCTCTGTACTGTTATGCGAAATTTGGTTATCCTAAGGTCTACGAACATGAGAAATAAGATAAAAAGAATGGAGTAGAGTTCAAGTACAGGACTGGGACTTCTGGGTGAAGAATGAATAATAAATATACAATGAAATGGAGTCTAAGCATAAATAAAAGGACTGATTGAAGTTTTAATCCATACAGGCCCTGAAAAGAGTGAAATTAAAAGGTCGCTAAAAAAGGAACAGAAAGAATACTTATTTAAAGCATTCAATGAACATTTAAATCCTTAAATTTCATGTTCTCCTGTACTTCTCACAATCAGCAAATAACCACAGGCTAAAAAAGGCCAGTTCTCCTGGGTTTGGTCTATAATCCCAATACTTGGGAGGTTGAAGCAAGGTATTACCATGAATTCAAGGACAGCTTGAGTTACATAGTGAATTCAAGGCCAGTCTGAGCCACACAGGGAGATGTCTTAAAACAAAAAAATAAAAAATATATGGCTTGCCATACTATGAACATAAGGACTATGAAAAGTAAAGAATGAATGCTCAAACACAAACATACCACACTGTAGCCCACTATAGGCAGATTTCCCTTACTGGGCTCTTCCTTTTCTGGCCAGTAGTCAAGACCTTTCCTCTACAGAATGAAGACTGAAACTATTTTATGAGTGTTAAGAATTTACACCAGTGAATCTGCAATACTGTGCAAGCTAATGAGCCCCACCCAAAACTGAAGCTTGCTGTCAGCAACTTTCACTTCAACCTTAAAAATATTAAACTTGCAGAATAATTTTAAGAGCAGTGAAACAGACTTCCTCAAAGCCTTCACCAAATCTCACCAGGTGATATTACTGTCACTTTTACCTTACCACCTTCCTGCCCCATATATCTTCATTCATCCACTCAAATGTGACCTATCACAGCCTTTATCTGTACTTATCTTTGGTCCTGGAGGATGCACCTAGGGCCTCATGAACTCTAAGCACAAACTCTACCCCTACGCCACATTCTCAACCTCCTTTTACTCTTAAATTCTTCAATGTCTATTTCCTAAGAACAAGGTATTCTCCTGCATAACCACAGAATGGGTATCAAAATTAAAAATTGACACATAAATTGTTTATTGGGGATTATACAGTTTATATTCCAATTCTGCCAACTGCTCTTTAATGTCCTTTATAACAACTCCCCTTCCCTTCAATTCAAAATCACATATCACAACAGCAGTCATGTCTTTTCTCACTTAAAAGTGATCCTGCACTTTTTTAAAATTTCACTAACACATTTTAAGAATACAGGTTTTAAGTACAGTTCTAGCAGAAATATCACATAAATAAAACTCTAAAGATAAAAGTGATGGGCCACGGATATAGCTAAGTGGCACAGTGCCTGCTTGGCAAGCAAGAAATCCTGAGTTCAATTCCCAGTACAAAAAAGAAAAACAAAAAAAGACAATAATGACAACTTTTCCTACTACAGGTGATAATTTTCATCACCTAGCTAAGATGTTAGATTTCTTCAATGCAATGACCTTCTGCCTCATAATCATAAGGTAACTATAGGAAGATGCCCAGACTATGTTCTTAGAACATTAAAGTAGTTATAGGGTCAATGGCAATTGACACTATGATACTAAAACATGATGGGGTACTTGTAGTTCTATTGCTCCTTCTGCATTTATTAGCTGACATTCTGACATTTTAACTTTAGCAAGGTATTTTCCCATCTCCCCACATATTCTCTTTCCTGAATTATCAATATGGACTCACAGATTGTTATTAGCATCATAATTTATTCTGATATTCAAATTATCTCAGATTTGACCAATGGGAACCCTTTCAAGGATGTTCATATGTTTTTCTCATATCTTGAATATACTTTCATTTCTTTACATAAGAGGTAATAGCTTGTTCCAGACTCATCTTGTTCATTCTCTGCAGCAGCTTTGAAATCAGCCATTTCTCCAAGGAATCTTGGAGCACATTATTTAGAAGTGAGGATCACTGGAACACAATAAATGATACCCACAACTTAAAGTTTAATGTGGCTAATGGTTTCTGGAGATTCAGTCCATGACTCACTCTCTTGCTCCAACACAGAAACATCATGATGGAAGGGGCATGACAGAGCAAAGATGCTTTGTTCTTGGTGGCTGGAAAGCAGATCAGTGGAACAGTGCCAGAGAGACAGGAGAGAAGGACCAGATGTAGACCTGAAGGCCATACCTCCAATACCCACCCAGATACACACAGAAGTGTGCTCCACCAGTCCCCTGAACATATTTTAAACTTACTCAAAGTGACACATCACTCTAATGACTATAAAAGATCAAAGAAACAAGTTGATAGATAGTGAAGCACGTGCATTGTCTCTGCTATTTTATTGTGGATAAAATTGGGAAAGAATGTCAGTATCACATGATTCAATTTTGTGTCGTATATCCCTAACTTCTATATTTTATTTTATTTTTTATGTATTCAGTACAGGGCCTACAGGGCCTCACTACATAATTTGGACTTGTAGTGGTCCCTCCTGTTTTTCAGGCTCCCACGTGCTGGGATTACAGATGTGCGCCACCACATCAGGTCTCAATTCACGGCTCAGTGTGCCCCTGGGGGCAGGACTGTAACAGCACACTGGGGATTGAACCCCCAGTCCCTGCATCTACCTAAGCAGGTGCTTTAATCCACTGAGCTATCTGGCTGACCCTATCTACCACTTTCAGACATGAATAAAAACCAAGGATTATCAAACACCTCCTGGGAGCATCTATCATAAAGAGTACCAAAATGAAAAAATGAAACAAAAATAGAGAACACGAAAAATAGTAACCGATATCCTGAGAAGATACTCTATCGATTAATGATGACAGTAGTCCAAAAGGTGCAGAAGAAAAAGAGCTCTTGAAAATTTAAAAACTTCAGATCAGCAAGACAGTCAGTAGTCTTAAGTGCCTGCTTAGGCAAGCTTAGGCAGGCACAGGGGATCTCGGTTCAATCCCCAGCACCACATACTGCGCCAGCCCAGGGCTGACCTGGCAATATAAATAAATGCATTAAAAAAAAAAAAAAACTTCACAGCAGAAATTAAGTAGAAAGTTAGAAGGTGTCAATTACTTCTCTCATTGCTGAGACAAAATACCCAACAGCCAAAGTTAAAGAAGAAAAGATTTATAGATTAGTTTAGCTCAGTTTACAGAGTTTTCAGTCTACAGTCAGCTGGCTCCAAGACAGTGGTACACAGCAGAGGGGCAACCGCTCATGGCTGCAGAAAACAGTGAAAACAACAAGTGGGGAGAGGAGCAAGCCTCTTTTCCTATTATTCTGTATGCAGGTTACCAGCCCTAGGGCAGGTATAGCACTCACACCCCCAATCCTAGCACTAGACAAGGAGCAAATCACGAACTCTATATTCAGCCACTTCTGACAAGCCCACCCCCGTGACCACATGATGCTTTGAGGAGACAAACCATAACAGAAGGTTAAAAAAGAACAGAAAAACAGAGAGACTATCAAAAAAGTAACTCCTAAAAGAATTTCTGAAATAGACCCACACTAAGAAACATCACCATAAAATATCACAACCCTGGGAACAAAGAACCAAGCCTATGAAGGATCAAAAATCTAAACAGCTTCAGATTTTTCAAAACCAAAATAGAAAATGAAGGCTAATGAAGGGCTGAAGACTGAATTTAGTGGTAAAGCACCTGTCTCATAAAGTCCTAGGTTCAATCCCCAGAATTAATAATATTAACAACCCTGGCGTGATTCCGTCCTGCACATCTGTTCTGTGAAGCAGCACTCATTCACTTCCGTCCGCATTCTCTACCACCTAAGTGCACGCCACCACTCCACCGAAGATTCGATGGATATGGACATGAGCCCCCTGAGGCCCCAGAACTATCTCTTCGGTTGTGAACTAAAGGCTGACAAAGATTACCACTTTAAGGTGGATAACGATGAAAATGAGCACCAGTTGTCATTAAGAATGGTCAGCTTAGGGGCTGGTGCAAAGGATGAACTGCATATTGTTGAAGCAGAGGCTATGAATTATGAAGGCAGTCCAATTAAAGTAACACTGGCAACTTTGAAAACGTCTGTATAGCCAACAGTTTCCCTTGGCGGCTTTGAAATTACACCACCTGTTGTCTTAAGGTTGAAGTGTGGTTCAGGGCCTGTGCATATTAGTGGACAGCATTTAGAAGCTGTGGAAGAAGATGCAGAGTCGGAAGAGGAAGAGGAAGATGTAAAACTCCTGAGTATATCTGGAAAGCGATCTGCCCCTGGAGGTGGCAGCAAGGTTCCACAGAAAAAAGTAAAACTCGCTGCTGATGAAGATGACGAGGATGAGGATGAGGATGATGATGATTTTGACGATGAAGAAACTGAAGAGAAAAGCTCCAGTGAAGAAATCAATATGAGATACTCCAAACATGCACCAAAATCAAACCAGAATGGAAAAGACTCAAAACCATCAACCCCAAGATCAAAAGGGCAGGAATCCTTCAAGAAACAGGAAAAGACTCCTAAAATACCAAAAGGACCTAGTTCTGTAGAAGACATTAAAGCAAAAGTGCAAGCAAGTATAGAAAAAGGTGGTTCTCTTCCCAAAGTGGAAGCGAAATTCATCAATTATGTGAAGAATTGCTTCCGCATGACTGACCAGGAGGCTATTCAAGATCTCTGGCAGTGGAGGAAGTCTCTTCAAGCAAACAGTTTAAACAGTTTGTTAAAGTTTTCTGTCTTTCATTTCTGTAACAGTTGCTAACTGGCTATCCTTTTTATAATGCGAAGTTAGAACTTTCCGTACCTTGTTTAATAAATGTTGTCCAGAGCCCACTGCCAAGAAAATAAATAAATAATAATGATAATGATTCAACAATTAGGATAGCCACTATAAAGAATAAAAGCCAGAAAATAACAAGTGTCTGAAAGAATTAAGAACCCTTGTACTGTTGTCAAGAATATAAAATGGTGCAGCTATGGCCTAGTAATTATATTTCTGGTTCTATACTTTAAAAAAACAAACAAGGGGCCAGGGAGATGGCTCAGTAGAATAAGTGCTTCTCTGGCAAGCACATGGGTTTGAGTTCAATCCCTGGTTGGGGGAGGGGGAGTGGAGACAAAAACTGAAGTGCACTCTCAAGGAAGTATTTATACAACCATTATACGCTAGACCTAAAACACAGGAACAACCCAATTACCCATCCACACAGCAAAGGTATATAAGCAAAATGTGGTATGTACATACAATGGAAGGAAATTCTGGCATATGTTACAACATTGACAAACCCCAACAGTATGCTAAAATGAATAAGCTTATCATAAAACAATAAAAATATCTATTGACAAGAGACTACAATTTCATTTGGTATAAGGCCTAGTGGTCTCCTCTTAAATCTCAGTTTTGTTTTCTCTGGTTTCTGTTGCTTATGGTCAAGAAAAAAGAATGGGGGTCAGGGAGATGGCTCAGTGGAATAAGCACTTCCCTGGCAAGCACAAGGGCCTGAGTTCAATCTCCAGTTCTGCCAAAAGGAAAAAAGAATGGTGATTAGTGAGATTTTTTTTTGTAAAAAACATATAACAATATTATTGTTTTAAATCTCTTACTGTGTCCAATTTATAAGATAAAGTTTATCCTGAGTATGAGTAGGAAAAAAACATGGCATAGATAAGAACCAGTACTATATAATGTTTCTGAAATCCCACAGGAGTCTTTGGATCATATCTCAAAAGAGACAAAATGGAACTATTACTTAGAACAGCAGAAAGAATGGTGGCTGCCAAAAGCACAGGGGTGGAGTTGGAGGGGGTAGAAGATGGGGGTATGCGGAGGAATAGAGTTATAATTTAAGAGGTATGGAGTTTCAGTTTTGCACGATAAGAGTTATATAGAGGGCCAGCCAGATAGCTCAGCAGATTAAGGTGCCTGCTTAGGCAGACACAGGGACCAAGTTAGATTCCCATTCCCATGCCCTGCCCGGCCCAGCCCTACCCCCAGGGTGCACTGAGATATAAATGAAACTGGGCTTGGTGGCACACGCCTGTAATTGAAGCACTTGGGAGGCTGAAAACAGGATCACTATGAGTCCAATCTGTGTAGTGAGACCCTGTACTAAATACATTAAAAAAAAAAAAATTATATATATGAAAGGAGGTGATGGCCACACAGTATCATGAATGATTTAAAACCAAAAAAACCATACAACTAAAAATAGTTTAAGATAGTAAAATTTTATGATACACAGCATAAACTTTCCATAATAAAAAAGATAATGTAGCAATATCTGAACAATTCTAAACCGGGTGTGGTGGCACATGCCTGTAATTCCAGCACTTAGGAGGTTAAGGCAGAAAGATCCTTGCAAGCTCAAGACCAGCCTGGGCTGCAAAGTAAACTGAAGGCCAGTCTGAATTGAATAATAGCAAGACCCTGTCTCAAAAAGATCAAAAATAAAAAAATTCTGAAGGCAGGGTTACAGACTAAATGTTGTATCCATCAAATTTTGTAATGTTGGTCTGTCTACTCCCAGTATGGCTTGTAGCAAGGATTAAATAAGATCATAGAATGAGGCTTAATTTGACAGGATTAATGTCATTATAAGAGACATCAGAGAGCTTGTTCTTTCTGTGCATATGTCCTGAGGAAATGTCAACTAAGGATATAGTAAGAGATGATATCTATAAACCAGAAGAGTTTCTGTGCGCTCCTGCCTCCCCTCTCATACCCCTCCAGAGCCCTTACCAAAGACCAAATTGACCAAAACTTAAATCTTAACTTTCAGCCTCCAAACCAGTAAACACATAAATTCTGGTTGCTTAATCTAATTATTTTCTTTAATCTATGGCATTTTCTAATAGCTGCCCATGCAGGCTAGAAAAAAAGGAATAAGTATCAATCCTGAAGTATATACCCAATTAATCAAGGGTACACAAAGAGACACAGAAAGCCTCAAAAGGTTTACCTGCTATACACACTTTCACACAGAAAGCACAAGACTGCATTACAAGGAAGATACACAAGACAAGCAAAGAACAGACGATCCCTAGGAAAAAAGTAAAAAAGAATCTCCACTTTCAGGGTAAAGGAAGAACAGTGAATTTGAGAGATTCAGACTAATACAGAGCAAGTTTAAAAAGACAAGCTGTTGTAATTAAATGTCACAAGCCAGAAGTTTAAATCAGAATCAGTGGTGTTTTTGTTTTTTTTTCCCAAGGTAGCATATTTTCAGAGAATACCAAAAGTTGGCCACCCAACCCCAGGCCCTGCGAGTGTGGGAGATCTTCTGCACTGTCCTGCACGTCTGCCAGACCAAGTCCAGGCCCCTCAGGCCCACTGCACGAGAGACTTTTCCCTGCGTCCTTTGTACCTGCCCCGCCCCTCTAGACCCAGCACAGCCTGCCCTGTGAGAACATCCACCACCCTCTTGGGAGCCCTGCAGACTTGCCAAACCCCAGGCCCTGTGAGTATATAGGAGAGCTTCTGTGCTCTCCTGCCTCCCCTCTCATACCCCTCCAGACCCAGCCCAGGCCTGCCATACAGCTGAAGTCCCTGCAATGGGACTAGGGTCAAAACCACACAGCTAATCCACGAGCAGAGCATCTTGTCAAAGGAGTACAACAGGTTCATCTCCAAGGGCAGCAACAGGAAGGAGCTGAGCACACAGCCAGACCCAAGCCAGGCAAAACTACATGAACTAGAACTTGGTATATCAGTACTTGAATTTCATTAGGTGCTAAGTTTATAACTGCACCAAAGCTCTACATCAAAGGTCAGAGGCAGTGCTATATGAAATGATAAAAACAAGGAGCAAAATGCAATCTGAGGTCCCGAGCCAATCCAGAACAAGTGCAGAGGACACTAGCTCAGCTGAATTGTATGAATTAATAGCATCAGAAGTAAATAAACAACAGCAGAAAGGTATAGAGGAACTCAGAGCAGAATTTATTTCTGAAAAAGAATACCAAAAGTTGTTTAGTAAAGTATTTATACTTTTCTAGATAACAGCTATAAATAGCACATGTGGTCACAAATGATAAAACTAAATACTGATTTAATCAGAATTATAAGTCTGTGTTAGAAGTATAAGGATTTAGGGCTTGTCAAATAGCACAACAGATTAAAGCACCTGCTTAGGCAGGCACAGGGACTGGGGTTCAAACCCCAGCATGCCTGCCAGCCCTGCCCCCAGGACAAGCTGGGAAAGCAGACTGAGACTTGGTGTAGTGGTATCCACCTGTAATCGCAGCATTTGGCAGGCTGAAAACAGGAGGATCACTATAGTCCAATCTATCTGATGAGACCTTGTAGACACTTACTAAAATACATTTAAAAAAAAAAAATTAAGGATAAAGATTTAAAATTAGGAAAGTGGGTACAATGAAGAAACAGAAAAAGGTTAATCCTCACCTTTACATTTCCACAGCAGAAAATCCACAAGAGAGTTTACATCTAGACAACAAATATACACACAAGTACAAACTTCAAATATGCTACTTAATTGGCTAAAAGAGTCAATATAGTTGTCTTGGTTGAATAGTTAAGGGGTACTACTGACTTCAAACTATATAAGTATTAAATTGTGAGGTAAAAATTTCTAAAATAAATTCTTAAGGTCACACTGGCAAGGCATAGTACCTGTGGAGGCTAGAGAGATGTCAATGACACTAGGGCCCCAAAAATCCCCTAAGAAGTACTTTTGCTTGCTTTTTTTTTTTTTTTTTTTTTTTTTTTTTTTTTTTTTTTTTTTTTTTTTTTTTTTTTTTTTGTATTTTAGTAAGGGTCTACAGGGTCTCACTACATAGATCAGACTTGTAGTGATCCACCTCTGTTCAGCCTCCCAAGAGCTGGGATTACAGGCATACACCATCATACCCAGTCTCAATCATTATTTCAGCACGCCCCAGGGGTGGAGCCAGCACACACACCAGGGATCAATCTCCAATGCATCTGCCTAAGCAGGTGCTTTAATCCACTAAGCTTTTTGGGTGGCCCTATTTTTCCCTTTCTTTTATTCTGCAATTGCCCTAAATACATTGCAGCTAACTACAGCTACATCAGGCACTCCTGGCAGCTCCAGGAGATATTTGCTTTGTCTATAGCGGATACAGTCACAGGTCTATACTAGATGAATTTCCACCCCCTATCCAACATCCTCTCTGCACAGACTTCCTACCCTTGCAGCCATCCTCAATCAGGTCTACAAGGAGCCCCTCTTCTACCCATGACTAAACAAACAGAAGACCTTCATTTCTCATCTATGTAAGCAACCTCCTCAAAACCCCTAACAAGTCAGCACATCTCTTATGCTGCAGCACAAGTCCAAATAAAGCTACTTTCAATGGTATATTTTTGTCTATTCATGATTTCTATCTTGAGCACAGCATGCTGAGCTAGTTCACTAAAAGCTGGTATCTTAGTCACATCCCTCATTACTGGGACACAATACCCAACAGATGCAACTTGATAGGTTTATTTTGGCTTATGGTTTTAGACCACAGTTGGCGAGCTCTGAGGTATGGAGGGATGGTAAAAGGGACTGGTGAAAGAAAGTTGCTTACCTCATGGCAACCGAGAAGCATGCAGATTGAAAAAAGGACCCAAGGAACAGAGATACACTCTTCCAGACCATGCCTCCAATGACCTACCTCTTTAGGCCAGCCCTCACCAGCACATTTAACTATAAAATTATTTTTTTGTGGAACCCGGGATTGAACTCAGACCCTTGTGCTTGCCAGGGAAGCGCTTATTCCACTGAGCCATCTACCTGGCCCTTCAGCTACATTCTTTACAGGTGAGGAGTAGGAAAACTTTGGCTTCATTTCCTAAATGAACCTGTTTGAATTCTGTCACCATCAATACTCTCAGTCTATAGATAATGCAGATTTCCTTTTCATTTTAACGATTTTTTTATTTGTCTATCATGGTCTGCTTAAGTTTTTCTATAATTGAATTTGTTCAGGGTTTATAGCCACTGGTACTGTGTCTAGAATTTTAATTACTTTGCTTTTATATTAGACATAAATTAATGAAGTAAGACAATATTTGTTTTGTTGTTGTTTTGGAGACAGGGTTTTGCTGTATAGCCAAAGTTGGTCTTGAATTCGCTGTGATCCTTCTGCCTCAGCTTCCCAAGTTCTGGTATTATCAATGTGCACTATATGCCCAGCATATGCTTTTATATCTGAAGAAATGGATGCTCAGGTTAAATTTGCCTTCAGTCTCTCATCAGAGAATAGCTAGTATTGTCAAACCTGCTAGCGTGGATCATTATCTACATATAAGATGGAAATTGCACATGGGCTAGTCAGCTATGCTGGTTGACATCGATGAGGCAGGTCTGCAATGGTCATCACCAACATCCTACCTTTTCTTTCAGGCTCTCTAAGGGGAGGGTCCTTTTATGAGCTATTAATACATTACCAGTTGTTTTAAGGGCTTTTTTGCTTCATTTGTATAGAAATTGCTAATAAGCAAAGTATAGCTCCTTTAGTTTTCATAGTCCTGAGTTTTGAATGCCAGTGGCTATCAGGTATTGGTGTTAGCAGCCCTCCTCGCTGCTTAGAGCCAGGCAAGAATGCCAAAATTTCTAAACTATTAATCAGAAATCCATACTAAGAATGTAAAGCTACCATGTAAAAGCACAAAATAGGCAGCGATATTCATATATGTAAAGCGGGTACTTTTTGGATAAGAATCTGGCACCTGACTGAATTACACTACTGTCTAGCTATGCATCTCAAGAGATACTCAAAATCACTCCAGCCATACGTGAAGCCAACCCAATCTAAACTATTAATATGATGTCAACTTACAAATTGGTAAATGAATATCCATTCATAGAGAGCCAGCTATGCCTGCTGTAACTGTGGGTAAAGTTGCCCAACTCCAGTTATTAAGCCATAGATAAGTTGGCCCTGCTGAGATGCACCAAGCTTTATTTGATTGATATAAAAGCAAAAGAACTAGGCACATGAAACAAACCAAATCAATCTCCCCAAAAGAGTACACTGATCTTATACAATTTTTAATTCTTTGTCATAAGCCAGAGTATAACAGAAAGAAAGACACAAAATATTTTATATGACAACCAAATGGTTAACAGTTAAGATAAAAAAACAAAGACTGGTGGAGTAGAGGACTGGGGGAGGTGATAACAAGAAGGCATAAAGCCTCGATTAAAAAAAAGAGAGAGAAATAATGTTTTTCTTTGAGACATTATATACAGCATGATAAGTAAAATTTACTCAAATTGTTAAGAGTAAATTTCAAATATTCTCACATAAAAATGGTATTTAAACTGAGGAATACATGAGTTTAACATTTCAAACTGTTTTCATAAATTACATTACTTTGTCCTTGCAATTATAATTTGTCAATTTATAGTTTAAAAAATGTTTTAACTTCATGTACTAGGTTTCTTTTGTTTTTCTTTTTTGCAGTACTGGGGATTGAACTCAGGACCTTGTGCTTGCCAGGCAGACACTTATGTGGCTGAGCTATCTTCCCAGCCCACATGTACTAGGTTCTTACCACATGTACTAGGTTCTTATCACTCTAAAAAATACATAACATATGAACAAAGAAAAACTCAAGTCACAAATACTTGCTTAAAATCATGTCAGGTATCTTGACTTGATGATACAAAAGTATTCTCTCTTTTTTTTTTTTTTTTTTTTTTTTTTTTTTTTGGTGGAACTGGGGATTGAACTTAGGCCCTTGCATTTGCCAGAGAAGCACTTATTCCACTGAGCCATCTCCCTGAACTTTTTTTTTTTAAACAAAAAGTATTTTCTTATCTGTCTCTATTACCCAACTTAATGGAGAAGATACACATTCAGTTTAGTCAATATATGACCAGTTACCTCATCACTCAGAGCTTATTTTCCTACCTGTAAAATGGGAGATTTGGGTAAAATAATTATTTAAAACACTCAAATCCTAAAGTCCTTTATTTATCCAAGAAGAAACAATAAGTGAAACCAGCACACTTAGAGAAACAAAGAAAAAACAAAGTAATACCAGTCTCAAATTCTTAAGAAGTAATTTTTTTTGAGGTGGGATACATGAATCTAGAGGTATTACAATACTAGGTCAATGTGTGAATTAGACAAAGCAAGCCCCCACTAAATCTCCTCAGTCCAAAAATCCACTAAATGAAAATTATGCTTTGATGAAGTATCACGTATTAGACTGTTATGAACAAAATTATGTATTTGACCTTCGTCACAGGACCCAAAAGTGATAATTATATGAATGTAAATAACGAAGTAGAAAACCTCAACGACAAAAAATTCAGACTTCTGTAAGATCAATATACTTTGCTAGGAGACTGACTTGGTCAATTTGGATCTGTCTAGTTCTTTTAAACTTTCTCCTTTAGTTTACATACAAACACTATGGGGCGGGAGGGGGACTGCAGAGTTCAGCAAAGCCAGGTTCACATGGGTGGCATGAGAACATACTAAGATTGAACTCTTCCTTTTCCCCAAGTTGACCAAAGTCTTCCTATCACATTAGGCCAACTACAGTTAAACTCCACTGATGTATTCAGTGTTCTCACATAGCATTATCCGTCTTTATCACCAACTTAATGGGGAAGATACACATTCAGTTTAGTCAATATATGACCAGTTTGCTTACTCTGTCAAGAAATCAGATCAATGGGCCAGGGAGATAGCTTGGTGGCATCAGCTCCTGCCTAGCAAGCACAAGATCTCGAGTTTGATCCCCAGTACTGAAAAAAAAAAAAAAAGAAGAAGAAGAAAAAAGAAATCAAGTAAAACCTGATACTCTCTTGACAGAAGCTACTTTAATAGCATTAATAATAAGATAAAATGGAGTCTGAATTCATTCATAAATTTTGGGAAATATGTCATCTCCATCTTTCCTATGGTAT
The DNA here is from genome assembly GCA_004027165.1 of Ctenomys sociabilis. Taxonomy (NCBI): domain Eukaryota; kingdom Metazoa; phylum Chordata; class Mammalia; order Rodentia; family Ctenomyidae; genus Ctenomys; species Ctenomys sociabilis. Next base: position 1,246 of record PVKA01001348.1, on the reverse strand, counting down.
ATAACCTAGTACATATATAAAATAGAACAAAAGCCCATGAAAAGAATACTAACAAGTATCTGAAAGAGAACAGGGACTAATGTTTTACAGGACTAACATTCTCCTGTAAAAAAACATTAAAAGGAAAGTCAAACAGAATGACATTCTTAATAGAGTTCTTTTCAAATGCATTTTTAGGAAGCAATTCTATTAAAATCAGTGTGGAAATAGAAGTCATTTAAAATATGCAAGACAAGGGTCTGGTGATAGCTCAATGGACTAAGTGCCTATTTGGCGAGTACAGGGACCAGGATTTGATCCCCAGTCCCACATGCCATGCTGACCCCGACCCTGGGGTGCCCTGAGCTGGCAACTGAGTCCGGGCATGGTGATGCAAACCTGTGATCCCAGTGCTGGGGAGGCTGAAAACAGAAGGATCACTAGGAGTCCGAGTTGCGTAGTGAGACCCTTTACCAAATACATACGAGAAAAAAAAGAAAAATCTCAAATATAGAAAAAAAATAAAAAGGGGGGGGGACTCTCAAAGAACTTCATTTCTAATAACAGAAAATACCTCAAAAATTCTTTCTTGGAAAATATGTTTTATTTAGCATATAGTCTTCTTTTACTGTTGACTTCAGGCCAGTACTGATGACTATCAAGTTTTTAAACTTTGTTCTTACAAAAGTGAGAGTTCCCAGAAGGGGAATTGCTGGACAAAAGAAAACCCATTTCTCATTAGGTATATATGGCTAAATAGCTCTCCACAGAGGTCATACCTATCACATTTCTCAAAAGCAATGTACGAGTGCCTTATTTCCCAACACCCTTGTCAATATTCTCTTATGAGTGACAGTGGTCATTGTATCTTTGAGAGCCATTTATACTTCACTTTTCTATCAAGTGTCTCTTTACATCTTTTGTCCATTTTTACAAGGCTGTTTTTCTCAATGATCTATAGTGGTTATTTAAAAAGGAGAAAATGAGCCCTTTGTATAATGATAGCATCCCCTCTTCAACTCATTCGAATCTGATATCTATCTGTACCACTCAAACTGTTCTTTTTCAAGTCACCAATGACCTCCAGAGGGGATAAATCAAAATGCAACTCTTCAGTCATTTTAACCTTTTTTTCAGCAGCTTTCATAGTAAACCCACACACCCACCCTATCAGAATTCCCTCTTTGACAGTGTATGTGCTCTTGTGTTCTCTCTGGTCACTTCTACACTTCCACTCTCCTTTTGTGGGGGAAAAGGAGATTCCCAC
>PVKA01001347.1:0-149772 GCA_004027165.1 Ctenomys sociabilis | reverse complement strand
AGCGGGAAGGGCTAGGACACAGAAGGCTGTCAGAATCTAGGACCACAGAACAGGTGGCTGCAGGAGGCCTGGGGATGCTCCAGGAGACCACACAGCCCAGTGGTCAGATCGACCTGTCCCTATCGATCCCACCCCTATTGGAAAACACCTGGAAGCAACTTAAGAATGGGGAGATGGAGCAGCGGCAGCACGCCACAGTGTCAGTTTTGTTTTCAGCTGATCTGTCTACAGGAGGAAAGTGGAGCTCTTGTTTGGCTCATTATCCCCTGACTAGCCACATAGTGGGTAACAGACACTGGAAAACCTTTGTTTCTTATCCTCTTAGCTAAGGTACAAGGCAGGACACCCAGCTAAGTTAGAAAACAAGAGGCAACTAAGCCATAGATAATGGGTTCACATCAAGCCCCTAATCAGCTCCAAGAGCGTCTTCTCTGTCCCGAGCCATACTCAATTCTAGGAAGTTCTGTGGCCAATCCCCAAGAGGTGTATATGTCTGCAACCCTAAATGGTTGGTATACAGTGGACTCTAGAAAAGCACCTGTCTGAAGGAATGATTGATACTAAACATGTAGGGAAAGGTGAGGGTGGAAGGGCCAAAGAGTCATTGCAGTCAGTGATAACAGAAGAGTATCCCCAGTCACTGGCCCGGTTGCTGTCCTTGCCTGTGATCCCCCCAGGTCCTGCTCAGTGGGGTGCACCCCAGCTCAGTGCCTGACAAACTCTGCCTGCTCTGTCCCAAGGCATTCAGAGAGGGTCCAGAACAGAAGCAACCACTCACTCAGTCCTCTGCACCACAGGAAAGGATCCCATCCGCACATAGGAGCTCTGGGCTCCGTTCTCTCTCTTCCCCAGGATTTCCTTCACACTGAACAGGTCCATCAGGTCAAAACCTGTGCAAATAGAAGAGGGGGTGTGATTAGGGTGGAGAAGTATGTAAGTGACACAAAAGAGCAGCAAATTTCTTCTGCAAAGGCAGCTTCCACTCCCTGTCCCAGGGGATAATGGGATTGATGGAGCAGTTCAACTATTCACAGTGCGAAGAATGAATACAGTGAATGTTTAAGTATTTAAAAATTATTACAGTATGAGACATATTGCCACGAGTCCCTCTCAAAATCCTTCAGATGCACTTATCCCCTTCTTCATGCCATTTTCTGAGGCACTTCTGGAAACCTTTGTGAGTGATTTTTATTTGAGGGGTTGTGGGGACCTAGAGCTCTTGAACCAGCTCAAATGCTTACTTTTTATGGTCATTCTGACTATGGGTGAGAGCCAGAGGTTGCTGAAGTGGACAAGGACTCACCTTAAGGGATTTTTAAATTTTTTCTTTGTTTTTTTAAAAAGAGTACAAATCAGAATTAAAACAAAAATTATAAGTGATACAGGATTTCACTTAATAAAGTAATATGGATTTCACAGTATTTGTGGAAATATATTATGTTGCCTTCCAACCAGTTATTCATATTACCAGATACATGCATGTAAAATTGGAATAAGCAAAAAGAAAGAAATATAAGAAATTAAGAAGAGTAAAATATAATTGAAAAAAGTTGACAAAACAAATTAAAGCATTAGCTTCTCCTTCCCATAGACCAGCAGAAATGCACAGTACAGTTGTCCAAACCGTCCTGCTCACATACATAGATAAATCACTTTCCCCCACTCCATCTCCTGTCCTCTTGAGCTCAGTAACTCTCTCCTTCTGAGTAAGTGCATTATCTTCTCAGTGTCTACTGTACCCTTCAGAGTCCATTTCTCTCTTTCAATCTCTCATGCTATGGAGCAATTTGATGTTTGCATATGTGGGTCTGATTTGTTCCACTTAAGAGCATATTTCCTAGTTGCATCCATTTACTGACAAAAGGCTCAAATTTATCCTGTTTTATGGCTGAATAATACTCCATTGTGCAAAAATAACACATCTTCCTTATCCATTCTTCAGTTGATGGGCATCTGGGTTGTTTCTAGGTCACCTTAAAGTTTTAATGAGCCTGCCTTTCTGTTGGACAGAGCTTGGCAACAGCATCCACCATACTTGTAGCCTCACCTCATAAAGGCACTCCTAGAAGAGGACCTGCAAAACTGCTTCAGACAGTGGCAAGCAGAACACGATAAGGATGGTCAATTGAGTGTTTTGAGGGATTAAAGGCAGTATGTTATTTACTGTGAGTTTTTAAATTTAGATATACATTGTGATCAGCTATTATAAATCCAGGGGGGGAAAAAAGCAACTGGCATGGAGCATACAGTATTAACTCCTCTTCCAGGGAAGAGTATTACCAAAAACAGCCTGGATCACAGCACAGCATAAGACATAGGGCAGGTGTCCCAGATGTCTCCCGCACAGCAGTTTTGGTGTCCCTGAAGCTCAAGTGGTGCCCCAGCTCCGTAACAAAACTCAAGTGAGGGCTTTCCTTCCTGTATCTGCAGCTTTGTCTTTCATCTGGGCCTTGTCTGGATTCTAGTACAGTGGCTACAATACTGAAGTTGTCTGACTTGAAAGAGGGAAACATGGGAAAGAAGGAAGCTGTCTTCACAGCATTGCAGTCATGAAGCATTTCTATTTTGTTTTGCTTTTCCATAAGAGAGGACCTGAGAGCCATTGTGAGTGAAACGTTTTCATGGGCTTTGGATCTACACATATGGTAAGGTCAAGGAATGGCTTAAATTTGCTTAGTCATGAGTGTCTGTCAAAGTGCTTGTTTGTACAAAGAAAGTAAAAATGCCTAAAAGGCAGAGCTGCCAACATTACATAGGACACTGAATATGCACCACGCAGCAGGCAGAAGAAAACACAGAAATCCAGTCTATTCCAGGGAACTATTCCCCACCAGTAGCAGCACCCCTGTGCCCCATCATGGATGCCTTGACAAAGCTGCACAGGCTGAGCTAGTCCAGAGAGCTGATGGGTCCTGTAGACCAGGTCCTTAGAGAACCCAGGGGACAGTCCCTGCTCTGGAGGCTGACAGTGCTGATTTGTGACCCTGTGACTCTATGAACCTTGGGGCCTAGGGAAAGTGTCCAGCACTGTGCAGAGAAGCCAGGTGAGAGTTATTGTGGTAGTACCTGACCCATAGACTTAGGAAAAGTCCCTCTCTGTCTCTAGCACTCTCACCTACTCCCATGAAAGATAAGAACAGAATTAGTAGGGTTCACATTATAATGATCAAAATCTCTTCTGCTAAATTCTGTCCAAAGAGATCATTTATCCAATCAACATCTACTTTTGAGACACTGCTCCATGCCAAGTCCCCAGTAAGAATGGTCAGAAAAAGAGGGGATTGGCATAAATAGAGCAGTGTGCCTTTGCTGTGTGACCTTACACAGGTTGCCTGCCATCTCTGTGCCCTTATTTTGATTGGTTTAGAAGGTGCCTCATAGAAGTACTGTAAAAAGTAAACACTGTGATACAAAACTCTTCATATAGTCCCTGACATAGAATGTGTAATTGCAGCAGTGATACCTCAGCCCACTGACAACTTTCTCCACAGTTCTGGCTTTGTATATGCTTGCAATTTCATCGTAACCAGAGGGATGGGAAGAATTAGGCCTGCGAGTTGAGTTACAGCTGTGTTCAGTGAATGTTTAAGGAAAAACCATCTCCTGCAGCAGAAGACTCATTGCTGTTATTCCCTTCAAAATACAGAGCTTCACTTCCACATGCCTACCCCGCCTTTCATGCCCTTTCTGAAGCTGCTCTAGAAATCCTCTTTTAAGAAAGAGTGTCTTCATGCATGGTCACAACTACAGTAAAGGCCACTGCTGAGACCATTGAGCAGAAAAGCAAGCTGTTAACCATAGGTTGCAGCTTCATGAACCTAACAGTATTTACACTATCTGGTGATGTGTGATTTCCAACTTGGCTACAAAGTCAGAATGACTGCAAAAGCTCAGTGTTTTGAATGCATTTGTGACAGGAGCAAGCCACAGCTTACGACTAAATACACTCCAGAAAGGGGACTTTCAGAACTGCTTCAGTAAGTGGCAAGAATGGTGGGATACCTTCATCTGAAGTAAGGAGGAGTGTGTTGGCAATGTGTCTTCTACTGTGACATTATTTTTAAATGTACATATTCACTCTCTATATATTTTTTATCAGACCTCATTCAGTAAACAACTACTAGTTTGAGCATGGACCATTTGCTCTTTTTTTTTTTTTTTTTCTTTTTTTAATGAATTTAGTACAGGATCTACAGGGTCTCACTAAACAGAGCAGATTCATAGTGATCCTCCTGTTTTCAGCCTCCCAAGCACTGGGATTACAGATGTGCACCACCACACCTAGCCTCAATTGTTGTCTCAGCATGTCCTGGGGGCTGGGTCAGCATGGCATGCTGGGGATCAAACCCCTATCTCTGCTCATTTCGAAGATCCCAGCAGTCCATGCCACTACACTCTGTCCATAGATGTGCTGCATTCTTTCCATGTGTGGGGCTGTGCTGCTGTGTGGTGCCCACTGAGTATCTGGGGAGGCAACAGGGAGACCGAGCGGGACTTGGGGAACTGGAGCTCAGCAGAAGGACTCAAAGGTAGAGCAGCTGCTCGATGCCTCTCTGGACCTTCAGGATGGCAAACAGAACTGAGTTGGACTAAACAGAGCTGGAGCAGTGAACAGGGTCCCTCTAGGAAGGAGACCACTCTCTGCTCCAGCGCTGTCTCCTCTGTACTTTCACACTATCAGACCTTAAGCCCCTTGGGCAATACAGCATGCACGTTCCCAGGACACCTTCTCCCACATGCCCTCACCCACTGGCTGTCAGAAATGCTAATCAACCCCACTGAGCCTCATTTCTCCATGTCCCCAGTGGAGCACTGAGTCAGTCCTCTGAGCACTCCCTGGGAGTCCCCTGCCTGTCAGGGTCCCAGTGTGCCACCCTCCTACTTTAAGAATAGAAAATAACACCTTGGAGGATGGCTTGGTGCTTCATCTTTCCTTGCCTGGTGCTGGGGATTGACTGCTAGTCTTCGCTCATGCTGAGCAACACTGAGGCCCACTCCAGCCAGAGTGCCGCCTGGGACCCAGCGAGTGCTCACTAAGAATGGGATGTTCCCTAAACCCTGATCCCGAGTGAGGGCAAGAACACTCCCCTGTCCTGTAAGGAGCACTGAGCAAACATTTGCAAACACTACAGCTTCTGGCAGGGCAAAGGGCCACTCCTCCTACCTGTGCCAAAGACTGGGGCCACAGGCTAGTGGGAAATGTGCATCAGAATGTACCTCCAGTCACATTCAGTAGAGACCAGCACTCCAGGTACCCACAGATTTGGAGCTGGTGGCTTTGAGGCCGTTATCTGATTTTGTTGAGCACAATTCCTTCACTGAAAACTAGAGGGTGGCAGCAGGAAGCATGGCTCCCTTTGAGGAGAGGCTCAGAATGCCTTCAACAGGTGCCCTGCTCTCCAGGGGGCTGGGAGAGCCAGGTCACATCCTACATGAGTTGAACTCATGCTGCAGAGCCCTGTGAGAGTCAGGAATCGGGCTCAGAGTCCTGCTGCTCCTGAGCTGTCACCACAAAGTGTGGTCTGCATCTACAGTGACATGTGGATGAAAAGCACATGCATTGTGAGTTGTCGTTCTGCTTGTATCAGTTTCAATGACTAAAAAGCAAAAACATGAACATTACCAAATTTTAAAGAGCAAATAATTAACAGGGGCAGCAAGGGTACTGAGGACAAAAGATTAATCTCCAGGAATAAATCAGGGTCAGCGAAGAAAAAACATTCCTGAGATGGTGGCACAAGGTGTCGGGGAAACAAAGCAGCAATTATTCCACCCAAAAATCACCAGGGGCACTCGGTGCAGCCCCAGTGTGCACTGAGCCATGTGCAGATGCTGGTAGAGCCCAGGACACACCAGCTTCTGTGATGCAGTGGCTCCCTGGATGGAGCCTTTGGGCGGAAGGGCCAGAAGACACTCATTTCTTTATCCTTCACAGCCTGGCACACACTGATATCCCTGCCTTTAGCTGTATACATGCCCAGCAGTGAAAATACTGGCTCTTAGTTCTGCCACTTGTGTTATGTTTTTTTACTTTTTACTTTTTTTTTTTTTTTTTTTTGAGGTACTGGGGATTGAACTCAGGACCTTGAGCTTGCCAGGTAAATGCTTAGGCTACTGAGCTATCTCCCCAGCCCTGCTACTGGTGTTTTAAGGAGTATGCAAACTGCTCTCCAGAATAGCTTTCCCAGCTCACATCCCCATGGCTTGAGACTGTGTGTTCCCTGCCTCAGTATCCTCAGCACACGGTTGTGTCTCTTAGCTGTGTGTAAGTGCACTGGTACTGCTTGTCTGTTGGCCCCTAGAGATGCATACAAAGTGCTTATTTTAGTTGGTAAGGAGTAGGACTCACAAGGTAACTGACACAGACTTGCACCCAGAGCACCAAGCAAAGCTGGAATGGTACCAGGCCAAAATACCACATCAAAATGCATTGAGTACCAAATTTAAGGGCCGGAGAGATGGCTCAGTGGAATAAGCGCTTCTCTGGCAAGCAAGCACAAGGGCCTGAGTTCAATCCCCAGGTCTGCAAAAAAAAAAAAAAATGATGAATTTCAAAGCAATAGAGCACCAAGAAGGAGCACCAAGGAGCAGTACCAACAGAGCACTAAGGAGAAGTATCGATGGAGCACCAAGGAGCAGCACCAATGAAGCACTGAGGAGGAACATCAATGGAGCACCAAGAGGGAGCATCCATGAAGCACCAGCAGAATGCAAAGGGGAGCACAAACAGAGCACCAAAGGGGAGCACTCATAGCACCAAGGAGGAGCACCACTGATTGGAACACCAAGGAGGAACACCGGCAGAGTGCCAAGGGGGAGCACCAACAGAGCACCAAAGGGAAGCACCAATGGAAGTATGAAGCCAGTAAACAATAATTTGTTGAGGACATTTGAAACTAGCTAGCAGATTGAATGTATGAACACAAACAAATGAAAAATGTTTAGTGGCTCCACAAAGCACCCTAAGATCATGATGGCATACTGTATAATGCATCAAACACGCTATTCCCCAACATATGTATGATTATTGGGTATCAATGTAGAGAAGCTTTAAAAGTGTGGTGCTTGTGCTGTTCCTTTAGAGGCACTGCTATGGAAAGAGAAGGAACAAAGGCAGGAATCAGCAACCCGTCATTAAGGCCTTTTGATGTGCTGGATGAATGGCTGCTCAGAGCCCAATAAAGAATGGGAATCTTAGCCACTCTGGGAGCTCAGGAGTCACAGCAAGAGGACCGCTGGGTGGCATGAGGCTCACAGGCTAGCCAGTGGGGAAGCTGCAGTTTCTTTCTGCTGACAATGTTCAGCCCCAGAGGGCTGTAACACAGGGAGGATCACAGCTTTCCTCTGCTTTATGGTGCACTTGGAATGTGGCAGACAGACCAGGGAAGAGTGAGTGTGCTAAGGCAGGGGACACGAGGGACAGAAGATGCATTTGGAATGCAGAGCTTTCCAGCGGGTAGCTTTGACAGTGTCTTAGTTCTTGCCTCATTGCTGGGTGAAGACACTGGACACCTGTACCCTGAAGGCAGAGAGGTTTATTGTGGCTCACAGTTTCAGGCATTGCAGTCCATTGTCAGTCTGCATAACCATGGAAGCAGCATAAGGGGAAGGTCTGGTGGGAGAGACTGCTCACATCATGGAGGCCAGAAAGAGAGAGCGAGGGAGATGCTGTAGTGCCAGGCCACACCCTAGTGAACTGCCTCTTCAGATCAGACCCTGCTTCCTGACAGCAAACCAGTTCTATTGCACCCATGATTCAACCTCCTTTTCAGAGCTCCGCCTGTGACCTCCTAAGGCCTGTAGGGGATGCATTTTTTATCTAAACTATGACAGGCAGGACTTTAATGTCTGCATGTAGGGGTCTGGATGGAAAGGGAAAGAATTCGAGGCCAAACCCATACAGACTAGAACAAAATAGTATTTAAATAGCAAAAACTAAGATCCAGCACAGTTTTACAACATTTTCATGGCCACAAGTTTGAAGGATGGGCACTAAAGCTTCAGGGTACCCTCAGTAGATCAGTCAGATCTAATTACAGAGATGGGGAAGGTGAGGCACAGAGAGGCCAGAAGCTTGGCACACAGCCACCTGGCTGGCAAGCAGTGGGTCTACCTGAGACCCCCAGTTCTACCTCTCTTGTATCTTCTCATCTCCATCTTCATTATTCCAGCTAAGGCAAGTCCTAAAAGTAGCCAGAATCATTTTAGGACATGCACAGATGTGAGGCTTTGGAGAGGTTTGTCTTTTGCAGAATACAAAAGCTTCTATGATTACCCACTGGCTTTTAAATTGGCAAGTCTGAGGCCCATCTGTCTCCATAACTCCCTCTTTAGCCTCTATATGGCTGGAATGTTTTAACAGGGCCAACAATTATGGAAATAGCCAGCGGACAAAATAGGTTCTCAAAGTGGGGCATTTGCTCCGCATGGGAGGGAGGCCCACCTGGCAGTGTCGTTGGACTCCAAGGAGCTTCCTTAGAGAGGAGGAGGCTTCAGAGCCCCAGATGCAGGAGGACTCAGAAGTTCCTGCTTCTGTCCAATTATCAAGCTGGGTTTCGAGAAGGATTCTTCTCATGAACTATGACATATGTGCAATGTTCTGTATATTCACACAAACACACATGTGCACATATACACAGACATACATGCCTGAGAGCCCATGAGACATATGCCTGAGAGCACATGCACAAACACATAGTCTCTCTCTCTCTCTCTCTCTCTCTGTCTGTCTCCCTCTCATTCTTCACCCCAAAGAATCAATAATTCTGAAGTACAACAAAGGAAGTGCTTGTTGCTTTTCAGTCTATACAATGATAGGGAAGTTTTAATCTCATTCTAAGTTACAGCAGAGACGTGAAGACCTGTTCACTCATCTGTCTTCCTCTTTCCCTTGCTCCTTCTTCCTTTGCTTCCTTCCATTCTTCCTTCCCACCCCTACTCTCATCAGCCTTCCTGACTCTCCTGTCCATTCATCCCACTTTTCACTCACCCACTCACATTTCACATCAGGCTGGTGCTCTCCTTTCATTCAGTTCATTCATCTACCTACTTGTCCATTCAGCACAATTTGTTGAATTCCTTCTAAGTGCCAGGCACTGCTCTATGCCCTTAGGACACGCAGAAGAATTTCAAAATAGAACAGGACCTGCCCTCAAACAGCTCCTAGCCTTGCTAGGGAGTTAGATAGGGAAGCAAATAATTACCACATCTTCTGATTATGGCTCCCAGGATAGGACAATATATTAAGAGTAGTTAGTGGCCATCTTGGATGTGAAGATTTCTTATAGGTGACTGTTTACCTGGACTTAGAGGGATGAGTAGGAGCTATGTGTGAGGATGTGGGCCCTAAACAGAGGGAAAGCTGTCAGTTAAGGGGAGCACTGCAACTTTTGGGACCATTAAGCAACCCAATGTCCAGGAATAAACAGACAGAGCCCATTGGGAAGGGTTAAGAAACTCCAGGATTCTGAAATCCAAGAAATTTGGGCATTCAGAAGTCAGCTCTTAATGCAGGGAAGAGAATAGGACAGGATGAGAAGGAGGTGCACTGCCTTGCAAGGATGCTCCTGCAGTCCAGATGAAAAGTGCAGTGCACTGGATCCACATGTCAGCACCAAAGCAAGAGCAACTATTGTTTCCACTGACTTCACTGTCCATGGAGTAGGTAGAAGCACTGAGTTCCCCAAGTCTAAAGGAAGCCTACAGGAAGAGCTCTGAATCTATATATTCCTTTCACCATTGTCCCTCAGCCCCTGCACTTCTCAAGGTGAGAAAACACTCTAGCGTCTATGGATCAGGGTCACATTGCTTGAATTTTAGTAAATTCTAGCAAATGAACTATCACATGGTCATGAGAAGGACCCTATCTGAGTCTGTGGCATGGGGAGGCTTCTATAGTAAGTCTCTGGCCAGGCTGCCCCCAGGCATGTCAGACCCCTAGCATACCCTTCCTGCTATGAGCACAGGCATGACCACTTCCTAATGTTCTAGAAAATTCAGGCTCCAACATACATGTTTTGGTACCATGAAGGTCTGTGACATGGTTGCATCTGTCCAGCAACTCGCCCTGTCCTTCTAAGGCTCTGTGGCTAGGACAGGTGACAAGTATGTGGTCAATACTGGACCTGAGAGGATGCAAGAGGCAGAGAAGGACCCTGACCAACAGGGATCAACGAGAAGAAAAAGGCTGAGAGCCCAGGCATGGAGGGTATGAAGAAAGCACCCCGAGTCCATGCTCACGAAGACCTTAGCAATAAGTCTGGCTCTAGGAAAATCACCAGTGCCAGCACCAGTAGGTTGCAAGGGACACAGACTCAGCCCCTGCACAGACTGCCTGCTCTGCCCTCTGTCCTATACACCTACAGCTTCTACAGTGCTGCTGTGGCATCACTTTCCGCTGCCCCCTCAGCTGCCATGTGACTGCTCTCCTGCTGTAGATTCCCTCTCCCCCTACTCCGGAGGGCTTTTGCTTACTCATAGCTTTGCTCCTCTCACCAGGTTGTTTCTTGCTCCCTCACCACCTCCCTTACACATGTGCTCATGTGGTCACATCACTCTGTGACTCCCGTAAGAAGAGCTCCACAGCCTGCCAAATGGAAAGTTGTGTAGATTCCTCATCATAAGGCTGGTGGCTGCCTCCTGCACTTCCAGGATGTTGTAGAACGATGAGAACAGTGGGTGGCCAGCAGGTGACCCTAAATTGATGCATGTTACACTCAGGCCCAGAGAGTCCCCCAAACACAACAGGTGGGGCCTCTTACCTGTGATTTCCTTGGTTGCTCCATTAGTGTGCTCCAAGCGATCTCCTTCCACACGGACACTCGGGCAGAGCACGTCTGAGGAAAGCAAGCAGAAAGAGGAGCTGGTGAGAAAACACGGCTCATGGATACACTGTGACATACAGCAGCAAACACAGCCCTCCTTACCTCCAGCACCAGAAGGGGCCAGGGTCTGAATCGGTGTCTCTGTCTCTGCTTGGACTAATGCTTTTATGTATCCATGTCCTCATTTAATAGTGACTGTGCCAGCATTTTGCTATATTCTCAGGTAAAATGGGAACCAAGTACTGGTGCCTTGCCAAAGGACCTACAGCCTCACCCACTACAGGAAGCTAGACATGCAAACCAACAATCACAATGCAGTGTAATATATGACAGGTTATGGACAGTTGCCTGGTTCCTGGGCACAGGAGAGCCACCTATCGGCCAAGGCAGGAAGCCTTTAGACAGAGAGTCTTTTCTTATGAGAACAGTGAGATAGAGTCAGTGATATGTGCTATACAGATGAGGGAAGGCATGGGAATATATACGAAATTCTGAGGCAGGACTGGGGCATCCACAAAATGGGACAAAGAATGTCAGAGGCAGACAGAAAAGTGTTCCTTAAGTCACCCTGTGAAGCTTTGGGCACAATTTCAGAATTCACATGCCTGAAGATAGCAACATTTCTCAGTTACACAAAAGCACGAGAGCAAGTCACACTACGAAAATACAGAGTTATCCTACCAGTTAGGGTTTATACCCCAAAGCCTCATGCACTCATAGGTGGGACTTTTGGGAGGTGACTGGGTCATGTATATTGGGTTTACTCCTCTGATGGGTTTATAGCTGGATGTGATATGGGTAGGTGAAGCCTGGTAGAAAGAGGTGGGCCACAGTGGGTATGGCCTGGAGATGCATAGATGGACAGACAGACAGACAGACAGTCTCCATCTTTCTCCCTTGATGGTATACCCTGCTTCCAGCTGTGCCAGAGACTGTCTCTCCTCTGTGATACCCCTGTGCCCTGCCACCTTGCTCTGCAGCCAGCTGACCATGAACTGAACCCTCTGCAAACTGTGAGCTAAAATAAACCATTCCTCCTTTCACTTATAACAAAACAACCTGACCCCTCTCTGAAGATGGGCTAGGCATGGCCCTGTGGTCCCATGCTGAAAGTATGTGCCCCTAGCTGGGGGAAGTCAGATGTTTTGAAAGAGAAAGCAACTAAGATGCTATTATATTATCAGTGTCTTGTCTTAAAACCTTTATGAATTGTTACTTTTACAAAGAAATAGAACTGTTTTCTTCTATGTATCTGAGAAAGAATGAGCCCTAGTTCTGAATTTCAAAATACTGCATCCATTCAGTGGCTCCAAGTGCCTGAGTCTATCTCCATGGGAACATTTTGGCAGGGAGATGTGCACCACAGACCCATGGCAGGGCTGCTCCAGGGTAAAGCAAGGTCAAGCCTGTCATAACCTGAGCCTCATCTCAGGTAAGGATTCCCTTCCTTGAACCTGATCCTCATGGGAATGTGTGTTTCTGCCATGATTATTTTCTTCACCCCATATTGCAGAGAAGTCTCATCATTCCATCAATTTCATATTCAAAGACTGCTGGCTGATCTAGGGTTGCACATACTTCATCATGGGACCACAGTGCCCCTCCTAATTTAACAACAGTAAAGGGGAAAATGAGATTATTCCCAATTTTGGAAGAGGGTTTTATTTGGGAAGAGGTATTTTTAATGTTTATCATAAAAGGCATCAGCAGGTCTACCAAGCCCATGGCAGGGGCTATTTTGGAAACAGCGTCAAGCTGTCCGTCTAGTGTGCAACATGAGAGAGAACACTGGAACTGGGCAATATTTAGACAGCTCCACCCTGGACCATAGCAGCTGCATGGTGACTGTCACTGGCTTTCACTCTGGCAGGCTTCCTGGAGACTGCTGGAGACTGCCTGTCATTACATTAGATTTACAATGTAAAAGGAGGTGACTAGGAGGGACCTGTCCAACACAGTGAGAAAATTTCTAGACACTGACAGCTGGAGCTCAGAAGAGGCTGCACCACCGAGCACATGTGTGAACAGTCCAGGGGAGGCCCCGGGTCTGCAACCAAACTTCACAGCCAATCTGAAAGGCACACACAGAAAAGACAAGATGGTCTTCTTCAAGAATGTAGAACTTGAGGGCTGGTGAGATAGCTCAGCAGACTAAGTGCCTGCTTTGGCAAGCGCAGAGACAAGAGTTCAATCCCCAGTCCAGCATGCCACAGAGGCTAGATCTCTGGGGAAGTGCTGACCCTTCATCCAAGTCCTGGCATGGTGGTGCACCCCTGTAATCCCAGCTTTGGGGAGGCTGAAAACAGGAAGATCATTATGGGTCTGAGTTGTGTACTGAGACCCTGTACCAAATACATAAATAAAAAAAAAAGAGTTGTTGGTTTTTTTTAAAAAAAGAAAAGAATGTAGAGTTTGCAAAACTGCTTTAAGAACTCATTCCCAAAACAACTGTAAAGTCCTCTGGGGGCTGTCAGTAAGCCTCAGACATTTGACAGGCTCAAAGAGTGATTTATAGTTCATTTAGTAAAGTTGAGATAAATGGCTCTCAAAATACCTCCTAGCCAGACTTCCCCTCAACCCAACCAAGAAGGGCTAGAACCCTTGGCTTATCCGCTTGGCAGCAGGATGGGCTCAGACCCCCCAAGCCATCCTCTGATTCCTGGTGGCCAAGATGCCTCTAGCTTGGATAAAGCATCTGTTTATTTCCATATTCACTCATTTATTCAAACTGAACTGTTTTACTGAGATTCAGAAATCTCTCAGCATGGATTTCATTCTGGGCTGCAGCAGTGGATAATACATTGACACAGTCCCTACCTTCAAGGCACTTGTGGGCTGACCATTGTGACAGATTCCAAACAAGTAGGAGAAAAATGCATCACAGCCATGTGATGCTGCTTGACCCCTCACCACCAGAAGCTTTCTCGTGGACATGAGACTCTGCTGAGCTTTCAAGAACCCAGAGCCTTGTTCCCACTCCTCAGCAAGGGTAAGGAACACTCTCAGGGACCTGGTGCCCCTGAACTGATGCAATCTTGCTGAAGTCATTACTTAGCATGACTGTCCCTGGGACATTGTACTCCTCATGCTCTCATGGATCTCAGCACCCCTCCAGATCCCCAAGATCACCACCATTCATGTCAAACAAAATTGATCATTGGCACCCAAGCTCAGAAGCAGATGCATGACAGTAGACTGGAGGGAAAGCCAGGTACAGAGTCACCAAGATTTTGATGAGCCAGTGAGAAGACTCCATGGACTCCAGGGCTCTGCCAGAAGACTCTTGGCACCTAGGGGTGGACACATGGCCCAGTCCTAACCAAGGAGATGAAAGTTCACTATGACCAGAAGAAGGCTTTCTTTATAAAAGGTTTTTGATTTTCTTGATTCTCAGTTACTCTTCTCTCATTGCTAGGACAAATACTTGGCACAGAAAATGAAAGAAGGAAAGATTTATTTAGCTCACAGTTACTGGAGTTTTCAGTCCATACTTGGCTGGCTCCAAGGTAGAGCGGCTTAGGGCAGAGAGCATCCAGTTCATGGTGGCAGAACAACAATGGCAACAGAGAGAGAGTCTGTCTCTCTTAAATTGCATTCAGGCTCTCTGCCCCAAGCTGGGGAAGTATACACACCAATAATCTCAGCAGTACTAAAACCTATAATCCCAGTGGATCACCTATAATCCCAGTGGATCATGAGTAAATCTCAAACACTAAAAAGTCCCCACGCCATGATTGCATGAGGCTTTGGGGGGACAATTAGACACAAACCACAGCATTGATGCAAGGGAATGACAGGTAGATGGGTTGGCAATTCTAATTTCCCTTTGTCCTCCTTTGTGTGGGTACATAACGTTGAGAAGGTGTGCAGGTGATATGAGAAAATGGGAATCCCTAAACTAGAAACCTCAGGCCTGGGAAAAGGACCCAGAAAACAACTCAGATGTGTTAAAGCCAGGGCTGTGGGCTGTCTACACTCCACATCCGCAGGCCCTCCCTTTTGCTCCTGGGCACAAGACTGAATGAAGGCCATGGATGCTTTCTGGATGTCCGAGGTCAATAAATGGGGTGGTGAGGATCTAGTCATCACTCCCTTGGCAAAGGCTCTACTGGAACACCAGGCTCCCCTCACTATCTCATAGTAAGGATTTGGCAGATACCAATTTAGGACCACAGAGGCAGCCATTCTGGAATGAAGGACAGTGATAGGTTTTGAATAGTATCTTCCTAATTGGCCAAGTTTCCTTCTGAAAACATGAGAAGACAAAAGAGGAAATTCTCTTATATAGTAGGGAGTCAGTTAGACATGCGATAGGGTTTGAAGGATGAACTTCCGGGTGCACAGCTTCCTGCCAGGGCTCATCTAGCCCCTCCCAGGCACTGCACCTGCATAGTTACATGAACCTGGGGTCTGCACATACCTTTGTACAGTACCAGGGACCCACTTTGAACCATTAGATCCTACTCCACCAACTAGGACTTTATTTGCATACATTCGCGTGGTGGTTTTGAGTCTGTGCAGGGGGTGGTTGCCCTATTCATTCTGGCCTGGACCATGTAACTTCAAAAATGACTTCTCCTGACAGAGTCTCATTGTTAATTGACAGAAAACCTTGCTAGGTAATAACATTTGACCACTTGCCCAAATTATAGGAAAGCAAAAGCAAATCCAACCCAGTCCTGGGGCACTTGTCCCTGTGCTCCAGAGCATACAAACTTATGACTGACACTAGCCTTCGCTGTGCTGCCACTTTCATGCCTTGGGCATGCGGCCTCCTCAGCCAAGCAAAACTGCTCCACTTAGCATGTGGCACACGTGACATTTAATAAACTGGCTTGCTGAATCTGCTTTTCTTGAGTTCCTTTTCAGTGACCTCTTCACAAATCTTCTTGGGGAGGATTCAAGAATGACACCAGCAAAATGCAGAACCCTACACAGACCACCAGCTCAGCAGCCTGGGCACTCCCAAATCCTGTAACAGAAGTGAGTGAGGACAAAGACAGCACTCCCTTTCAGGGTGTTTATTACCTATTTGTTGAAAGTCATTCTCCTCTGCTCTTTAAGTAACAGGAAAAAGATGGCCCAGACTTCTGGAGAGAACACAGCTACCTCTCCCAGGACACCAGGCTCTTCAACTTTGGGCATCCACAGGTGCTGGCTAATTAGAGCTGCTGCTTTAAGGGGAGCTCCCGGGCATTTATTTCCATCTTTTTAGCACACTACTTTAACTTGTTTTTGGCTTACCAGGTATAAAAGGAGAGCATGTGTTCACATATTGAAGGAGAGGAAGCCTTTGTACAAAATGGTCTCTGCAGTCCTATGGTTTGTTATCACAGTCATGAATCTGCCTGGAGTACACAAAACTATTCCACTCCATGCTGTCATCCTGGAGCTTTCCTACCTTGGAACAGGGTACAGGCAGCTATCGTGTGCCCACTGTGTGCCAGTACTATGACCTGGGATTTGATGCTCTATCTCCATCTACCAACTAGACGGTGTTCCTGTTGCAAAAATATTGAAACTCGATGCCTATGACAAAATAAGGAATTCACTAGATAGGAACATTATCTGTACTTGAACAAATGCCAATTTGAATTAAAATCTAGGAGTTGAGTTGGCAGAACTTAGTCAGGAAATCAGGAAGACCAATAGAGAACAAGGAACAATGACTCCAGAGACCAGACAGCAGCTGGAAGCAGCTGCTGCTAAGTGTAGCTGACCACAGAATGATAATAACATTCCAGATGGGATAGAGGTGTCCATGAATCAGACACCACTGAACACTTAGCTCTCTTGTGCTGCTCAGAGGCAAACTGCTCATATATCCTCACTTTAGAGATGTAGCAGGCACCGTGCCAGGCACAGGGGCCCCAGGGACAATGTTAATGAAGATGGCAACCTGAGTGACTCTTGAGGGCCAAGTGGCCACATGTGCAGGTACTGTGAGGAGTATGCTGTGTGGATTCTATCTGGGCCTCTTCACTGACCTTCTGGGGAGCAAAGCTCTCTAAAGATCAGATGGCTTTCTGTCACCAGGCACTGCTGTAAGCATGTGACACACAGACATGTATTTAACTGAGTCTACACCATAGCTCTGCTTAGGAATTCTCATGTACAGATACAGAAACCTTAAGTCAGCAAACTAACTCAAGAACCCCAGAGATAACAAGTAGTAATTCAACACTAAGGTTCCATATCTGGCCCTTGTCCTGATATAGCCTCTTCGAGGTCAGCCCTGCCCACAGTCGCTCGACCAACAGGGCCTCAAGTCCTCCCCCTAAACCCCCCCTGACAGAGGGCCAGACTGCCATTAACTGAAGCCTCTGCCCATTCTGTCTTTGAATAATCCTGACTTGCACAAGGGTCTTCCTCGTTCACTCTGCACCCACGGATTTGTTGGCTTCTGCATGAGAAGCTGAAGTTCAGAGAGGTTAAGTGATTTAGGCACCATCATCCAGCTAGCAAATGGCAGAGGCAGAAAATGAATGAGCCTGAGGAATAAGACTCAGGCATTTTAGATCTTAACCACTATTCATGGAATTTTGGCCATAGGAAGCACATAGAGTGTAAAATAACTAGCAACCCTTCATTGATCACACAGCCTCAGAATCATGTTGAGACTCATTCAATCCTCTGCACAATTGTGCAAGGAAGATGCTATAATCTGCACATTAAGGGTGAACAAGTACCATTCCTAGTTGGTGGGGGGGGCAGTGTGACGTGTCCATAATCCCATGCCACGGTCACCGTGTAGATTCTAGGAAAAGATGGAAAGATGTCACTGAGTCCTTGTGCCCAGTTCCACCTCCACATCCAGTTTGAAACTTACCCCCCAGATAATCCTGGTTTCCCTCCCTCTTCTATGTCAAGTGCTTGGGCAGCAGAGGCCTCTGGAGGGCCTCTGCTGAGGTCATCCACTTGCCCCAGGTCATCTGGGAGGGAGAAAGGTATGGCCAGGGTTCCAAATATTTTGAGGAATGCTTTGTATTTTACAGGTAGCATGCCAGAATGTTTGGCAGACAGGCAATGCCAGAAAGAAATCAGCCCCCTGGGCCAGCTGACAACTGAAAGCACTGGTCACCTGTCCACTTCTCCCCTTCTTGATCATAGTCCCAGCAAAAGCAGTTGCAATGTGGGGAGGTGAGGGCTTCTGACAGCTAGAACTTTACCAAAGGAAAAGGGAAAGAATATAGTTTCCTGGAGATTGGATCAGGAAAGAAATTAGCAAGAAGGAATGCTGGGGAAGGGTCTGTTGCTCCTCCCTTAACCCAAATCCAGGCTGTTTTCTTGGTTAGGAGAAGCTGACAAGGGCGAGGCCAAGGGAGGACAGGACTCTAGGTTGCCAGGAGGTGCCTTGGGACCCTCATTTCTTGCACACCAGCTGCCCTATACACTTCTGAACTAAGAAGCAGATGTAGCAGTTCAAGTTTCCTCATCTGGACTGCCCAAAAGCTCCAGTGAAGCAGTGCATGGAATGTTCTAGGCACAGTGTCCAGCACCTAACATGAGCTCATTCACTCACTCTCACCTTTCCCAAGTGTACAGCACAGTGTGTCAGCTCCAGGAATGAAGATGACCACAGGAAGGCACAAGTGAGATGGCTTCTTCCCTGTGGCGTTTGCATGTCACCGTGTGATGGTTGAGGGGGCTGGATGGACACTGCATGTTCTGAGCTATGGATCCCTCAGAGATGAGCCACATCTGGGCTGACAGCTCTGCCCAGGGGATAGCAAGCAAGCTGAAGGCCCAGGACATGCAAAGTCTACACTAGACAGAGCTTGGTCTAGGAAGTGCTGTTGTCCTGTAGCTGAACTGGCAGGAGCAGAGATGAGCAAGCAACAGACAGTGGATGACCATGGACAGCCATGTAACCCCAAGGCAGCATTAGGAATGCAGGCTGGAGAGACCATCACCTGGCAGGGTAACATGCTGGATCTGGGAAGAAAGCAAACCACTGCTGGCAAAGAAGGTCAGTATCCAAGGAGGGTCAAGTGGGCCAGCCCATCCTCCAGATTGTAAATGTCCCAAGAGTTCCACAAGGCTCCTTTCCTCCTGCGGTGTGTCCCATGGCCTAGCCCCAGTAGGAGTCACCAAAGACTGAGTATAGTGCCTGAGAGGGACAGGAGGTGATGGAGGCACAAGGGGACACTGGACACCAGGTGGGTGCCCTGAGGCCCCAAGGTATCTACTCTTAAAGAATGAGCAGAGACCCTTGGCCCTTGGTGCCAAAGATGCAATCTTCTCTCACCTCCCAGACTCAGACCTTCTTTCCTTCCTTCACAAAATGCAGTGAGTTCCAATTATGCACCTGGCACTGACCTAATTCTGGATGCAAAGTAAGAGGTAAAATGTTGGGCTACCTGACCTGGTGAGAGGCATCCACCAGAGAAGGTGGAGACTGACATCTGCAGTGTATGGTCCTAGAAAACAGTAGTACTTGATGGGTGAAGTGAGCAGCAAGTGGCCCAGGGCTGGGTGTCATGCCTGAGCTCTGAACAAAGGGATGGATGGCAGCAAAGAAAGACAGGGCGGGGCAGAGTGACCCACTGGAGAGCCAAGCAAGTGAACCAAAGTTGCAAGATCATTGACACAGTGGTGGGAGAATTAGCAAAGGGAAGAACAGTGGAGAGATGTAGGAAGGGGTGAAAGGCCTAGAGAACTGGGCACTGATGGCCTTAGAAAGAAGAGTTCTTCTGTTGAAGGCCCTGAGAAGGACAGAGCAGGGGTGGCAGCAGAGATCAGCAGCAAGGCCACCCTCATGACCAGAGGAGGCAATTGATGGTGCAAGGGAAAAAAAGGGCAGACTCTGAATCTGTCTTGAAAGCCAACCAAGCAGGCTGCCATGTTTGCTGACAGGTGGAGTGTCTATGAGAGGCAATGAGCTGTCTGTTGCCCCTGGGGCCCAGACCTATGTACCTGGAGTCCAAGGCTAAACACTTCCCACTTGAGATGTCTTTATACATTCAGAAAGCACCTGGATCTACAACCCTTGGCATCCAGATTTCAAGACACAAGTGCCAGCTATGGATTTGAACCTGGAAGCTTCCTGTGATGGACAGAGTTTAAGCACTAGGAGTGGGAAGACCAGTCAGTCAGAGAGAAGAGAGGGAGAGCCAAAAGAAGAGGTCTGTAGACCGGGTCTCAGGCCTCCAGCCCAGAAAAGCCAATGAGGTGAGTGCCAGTAAAGAAGATGGAGGAGGGAGGCCAGGGAGAGCACAGCCAACAGTGTGCAAGGGCCAGCGGTGTCCAGTAGTCAGGAGTCACACACACATCAGGCCTGGGCAGTGCCATATACAAGTATGGCGGTCCCAACAGGGCACCGGGCACCACACAGGTCACTGGTACTGAGTAACAGGACAGTGGTCAGGCTGGAGCAGGTGCAAGGAAAAGGTGTGGCAGACAGAGGTGCTGCAGCTATGAGTTCTCCCTTCCCTTCCCTCTAAGCCTAAGGCTTTAGAGTCTTTCTTTCCAAGTCCATCCACACCACTACTAGTAACAACAGGAAACAGAGCTCTTAGGGGAAAGTACAAATGAATGTATTTGCTCACAAGCATCCCTCTACTCTCTAGAAGACATTGCCTCCCAGGACACCTGGGGCCACCTGCTCCCTGAGGTCTCTCAGAGAGAAGACAGACAGGACAGGAAAGATCATCAGTGAAGCAGACCAGGAGATGGTAGCTGAGAAAGCCATCCAGCCTGGAACCTGTGTCCCGAGAGCACAAAGTCAGGCTTCCAGATCAGACAAAAGCAATTCACCCTGTGTCCAAATCCTCTGGTTCTACAGATAAGGCATCTCATAGCAATAAAGACATAACCTACCCAGTTCTACCCCATGTAGGGCCACACAGACCCAGAGGCTCCCAGGAGCAGCGGTCTGACCACTACCCAGGGGACATTGCCTGCTAGGGGTGAGACTATGAGCTCTTGCTGTAATTTATAAAAAAAAAAAAAAAAAAAATCAGTCCTATGGTTGATGACAGTCAGATTCTGACTCTAGTGCAAATCTAGGACCCAGGATTGCTGCCCTAGCCACAGGTTCACCAGTTCAATAGGCACAAACTCCCAGTGTCACTGATCTAAAAAAGAACTGAGCACTGCAGAGACTGAGATTCAGTCTGATCAACTCTAGAACCAAACTTGGGGGTAATTAGGTGAAAGCAAGCAGGAACACCACGTTCATGGTTGAGGAAGCCCATACATACTCCTAAGGCCCTCCAGGAGGTCCTGGAGATTCTGACAGTGGAACCCAAGGCACGCAGGGAGAGTGCCAAACTCAGCCCACTGGTCCATCAGCTTGGGGCCTTGCTGTCTTGCAGGAGCAGAGACCTGAGGTGGCAGTGCAGTTATATAGAGTATAACATGCGTGCATGGACTGGGGAGGGGACAAACCAACACCTCCCTTCTTCCTCAAGACAGGAAAAAAGAGAATCAGAGAATCAACAAGTGGCACACGGGTCCTAGGAATTCAGAACAGGGTTCACACGGTAATTCACTTAGCCCTGAAGAGGAATGGTTTTCTATGGGACAGGTGGAAGGGGCTTCAGAGGCCAAGTCAGGCCCAGTGTTGATCCCAGGTTGCTCCTCTAAGTCTCTGGACAGAGCTTTCAGTTCCTTGGTGTCCAGAGAACACAGGATACAGCCTGGTGGAGCCCTAGCACTTGTCTCCTAGAGTCTGTGCTTCTCTAGGCAGATGCTTGAACATCAGGTACTGTTTATTTATTTATTTATTTTTTATTTTTTGTCTTTTTGAGACAGGGTCTCACTATGCAGTTCAGGCTGGCCTTAAGCTCACTTTGTAGCTCAGGCTGGTCTCGAACTCACAACAATCCTCCTGCCTCCGCCTCCCGAGTGCTGGGATTACAGGCATGCGCCACCATGCCCGGCTCCAGGTACTGTTTATTACAAGTCTCTCCATTAGGCTGTAGCCAGGATCAGACATATGTGTCCAATCTCAGGGTCAAGACCCCTAAATCAGTTTCAGTGACAAAAGTAGAACACAAGGATAAAGCAGCTCAGAGCAGTGCAAGAGGACCTTAACCATCCAGCAGAAAAGTATAAAAATGAAGTATACATTGTGAGCCCATAATATTAAGCTGAGCTATAAATGGATATGGTCGACAACTTCTTTGAGTAACTCACTATGGTTGCAGAATGCTGGACTGTGTTGGATTGTGGTGTCAAATTCAAGCACCTAAGTTAGTTGAATGTCAATGGAGTGCCCACTTTTGACAGGTGTAGACAAAGGAAGGGTTGTAGAACGAAAAAATCATGATGTGTGTGTATAGACAGTACAGTTGGGATAGATAACGCTGTGCTTCTACATAATTCTATGAGAGGCAAGATCTGCACTAATGGTGGTTGGACAGGATATTATGTCGGTTTTTAGTACTATGGTCATCCACTAGGTAAATAATTATTAAATTTTTTATATAATTCAGGTATAAAAAATAAGATAAATAAGCAGCTACACTCTTAATTCACTGATAAGAGATATCTGCTAAAACAATATCTGTAAATATAATATCATGTATGCACCTTGTACAATACCAAAACATTATGAATAATGTATTAATTCATCGAATCTGTATGGTTAAGGTGTCTTGAAACTGTCTGATTGACATTTATATTTTAATAAAATAAAAATAAATGAAATAAATAAATAAATAAAAGAGGGCCCTGCTAGGGCCAATGGACACCATATGGCAGTAGACGCCATGGCCAAGCAAGCTGATGGGTACCAAATCGCTGGGCTGTGGTCAGTATTTTGTCCTCCCCACAGCCCATGCACTGCTGGAGGAGCTCTTGGTCTGGGCTCAGGCTGCCTGTGAGAAAGTTCGGGCCAGGCTGCATATGACAAGTGCCACAGGGAGACAGAATCTCAAGTCCACAGGCAGGGTTGTGGCCAGGGGTGAAAGAGAAGGTTGCTCACATCCTCACTTTCTCCTCACTGCACCTGGAGGCAGAGACTTCAGTCATTCCTGAGGGCGTGTATCAGGTTGGGGGTGACCAGAAAGTGGAGAACCTGCCTCTGTGCCTCTCCATGGCAACACCTGCATCCCCATATCCAAGTGGGGAGCAGCTTTGCCCACAGCAGAAGGCAAGTGGCTCTGCTCCTGCTCCCCCCTGGCAGGCCATGAGCAAGCCACATAACACTTCTGGGCTCAGTTCTACCATGACTATTTCTCTGTGACAGGCTCTCTGGTCACTTCCCTATTCAAGATTCTAGCTTAACCACAGCTCTGGCCACTCCGGGCTGCTCTTCCTGTTTGTCCTGTCACAGCAACCCATGTTACTGCAGAGAGGTGATCCTGAAAGTTGAATAGGGCAGCAGACCTCCTATCAGTCCCTCCAGCGGGGCAGAAGGGAACATAGTTGGTGAATTCACCAGGCTTCACTCTTAAGGCCAGTTCTCCTATGGAATGTTTCTTGTTGTTCACTATAATGTTTAGGATGAAACTAAACAGTCTTTACTGGCTTGTGCTCAGCTCAGAATCAAACTGAATTCCTCTGGAACCACAAGGCCCTGTGGATGCTGGCCCTTGTCCACCTTCTATTCTCTCCTCTTCCACTTCCTCCACCAACTCCAGGGGCTGAGGAGGAGGCAAAGGCAAGCGCCTTTCATGAACCAGCTCTCCTGCCCTTTTCTGCTGTGCTCTCAGAGGTAACTCTGACCACCTGACCCAAGAAAAACCTTTTTGCTTATTTTCTCTAACCTACCCTCCCTTGTTTATGTCCAAAAGAGCACTTATTAAAGCTTCCTGCTGTGATTTCCGTCTATAATTTTAAGTGATAACTTCGTCATTGCTTTGTTTATCTTAGAAACTTCAGCAGTGACCTTCAATTTGTGGCTCACGGGAAGCATTCAATCAATATTTTCTCAATCAATGAATATAACACTTGTGGCAAAGCTTTAAGGGTTTTTGTTCTGGTTTTCATTGTTTTGTTTTATTAACCTCATAATGTCAGATGCAAAAACTGGAAGAGCACTGGGTGAACTTCAGGACACCAAGGAAGCGTCAGATAAAGTCTGAGGGTAAGGTGTCCATATCTAGCACTTAGGGCCAGGCACTTCTCAGAATAAATTTAATCTTCACAAAAGACGGTCAGAGTGTTGCCCATTTAACAGATACTGAAACAAAGCACGAGAGACTAAGTAGTAGATAACAATAACTAAAGTCAAATCCAGGAATTCAAACTCAAGTCTAGCATATATGTCCAAGTGTTCAACCTTGGTATAAACTGCCATGCCACAGCAATTTAGAATTCTTTTTTTAATTTATATATTTGGTACAGGGTCTCGCTAAGTAAGTCAGACTCATAGCAATCCTCCTGTTTCAACCTCTCCACCTCTGGGACTACAGGAGTGCACCACCATGCCCAGTTCTGGTGGCCTACACCAGCAAGGCATGCTGTACCAGGGATCAAACCCGGGTCCTTGTGCTTGTCAGCCAGGTCCTCAGATCATTCTGTTTAAATCTGCATAGCCAATAAATAATGGTGGTTGTGGTGGTGATAATGGGGTGCGCCTGAGGCCTACTGGACTTGAACAACTGTTCTTACACCTACTTTTGTGAACAGCCAATGTCACCTTGGACCTGGGTATCCCTAGGGTCTTCCTCTAGACGCCTCTCAGTTTCACTGCATCCTAATGAGGAAGAGAGGGAGGAGTAGGAGGAGCCAGGAACCACACTCACTCAAAACCAATCTTGTCTTCTAGAAGGCGCTCCAGGGCCCTGGGCCTACTCCGTATCTGTATCTGTACCTTAGAATAGGCCCTTGGGGAGGTGTTAGCTGAGTCTGATCTTATACCTTAGAGATCCCTGATGGTGAAAGATTGAGCAGAATGATGAAAGGAGAAGGTCAAGTGTGAGCAAGAGCCAGGGCCCCGCTGGCATCTCCTTGGCTCCCTATCCTGATACATTCCTTGTAGGAATCCAAAGCATCTAAACTGAGGCTTGCCTTGTAAGGCTGTCATACAAATATATTTGTCAAGTTAGGAGCACATTTTTCAGGATGCTTTTGGGATGTGGACTGTAACTTGTGAACACCAGCGCACACAGTCTAGAAGGCTCCTTTCGTCCTATGGGTGTGGTCACCAGGGAAAAGGATCCCATTTGCACATGGTACAAGGTCTGGCTGCATTCATTCAGCTCTGATGAGCAGAGCAGATGAACACAAGCACCCAGGTTGCACCGCAGCTGCACACCACACTGGCAGGCTGGAAGCAATGCCCCGTCAGGCTCGCCTGAACACCAGCAGGAAGCTGTTTCTGTGGTCCCCGCCTTTGGGGGGGTCCAAGAGAAAAGATGCCCACAGTAGAAAGCACACACTGAGCAGGAGCTACAAGGTCCAGGCCCTGCCTTTGTGGGGGTCCTGAACACCCTGCCTGCCCACCAGCCCCCTCAGGCAGTGCCCAGGAATGGCCTCTCACCATTCATATTCAGCTTTGTTTGT
Source organism: Ctenomys sociabilis (assembly GCA_004027165.1). Classification (NCBI taxonomy): domain Eukaryota; kingdom Metazoa; phylum Chordata; class Mammalia; order Rodentia; family Ctenomyidae; genus Ctenomys; species Ctenomys sociabilis. Next base: position 124,495 of record PVKA01001347.1, on the reverse strand, counting down.
CAGATGCAGGTGTATCTGAACTTTGCATAAACGATGGCACAGACACCCTGTCCATGTGGCCATCTCCACAGTCAGCAAAATGGACTGGTGGAATTCTGAGAAAATGAAAGCAAGCTTCTCACTTGGATACTCAAAATACAAACAGAATTTTAAAAATAAAGTTATTTGTTTTTCTGAGTAACCACATGTAACCTCTGACAGTGTGTGGGCTGGAAGAGGGGTCTAGATGTCCTGAACATCACTTTCTAGTGCCACAGAAGGAACTCAAGGAAATGTTGGATATGCCTATCTGTATATGCATATAGATGTGTGCATCTGAGAGTGTTATACTGGCCCAGACTGGGTGTGCCTGTGCGTGAGTGTATTTGTATATCTTGTGTACATGAATGATGTCTATGTGTTGTGTTGATAAGACTATGTATATATTTATGTATGTGTTTTTGTGTAGGTAGATTCAAAGAAAACAAAGTCAGTGTAATCAAAGGTACAAAGAAAGAGACACAGAACAAGTTCCCTAAGCCACGAGGTTTGGCCACCTTCCAGTAAGGGCAAGCTTGAACCAGAAGCAACACAATCAGTTGCACTTCTTGGAAAGCCCTGAGACTTCACCTAACACTGTGTCCCCACTTGAACTCTGATAAGTTTAGCTAAGACAAAGTTAGCTGCAGGTCAAGAGAGATACTCGGAAGTCAAAATTTCCCCCATTAATTTAATTTTAAAGATGCATATTTATAGATAAACATGGATTTGTAATAGAATATACACATGCACGCATACACATATGTATTTTCTGCTGATACCAATTTACATGTGTTGGTTACTATATATAACCCCTCCATTAGTGCAAACCTAAAAGCACAGTCTATGCTCACAGCCAGCCCTGCACACACTGGAATGCCTAGCCTGGCCTGAGTCCAGGCACGGGGATCGTCACACATGGGAGAACACGGCTTGTGTTCCCCTTGGATGGCACCAGGGCCCAGGTGATGTGGCAGGAACAGCTCGGCAGTGGTGAGGGCAGGCTGCTGGCTCATGGCTGAGCTCAAAATCCCTGCTGGTCCCAAGGGACATGGGTAGGTATTTGAGACCTAGAAGGGAGTAAGCATTCTAAAGAAAAAGAGGTTAACCCAGAATAATGACAGGCAGAGGAGAACCTGTATTCAGATATAGGAGAGGCAGCTAGATGCACCAGATGCTGATGAAGACAGGAAGGAAGATGAGCCATTCAGCAAGAGACATCCCACCCATCCACTCAGCATCTCCAGAGGAGCCCAGGACCCCTGGGAATCAAAGTATGCAAGGTCATCTAGGAGCTAGGTGAGTTCAGATTCTGAGTCATCCCAGCAGAATGCATCACTGGGGTCAGCAACCTCAGTAAAGGATAAAAAAGTAAAAATACGGTAGCCTTTGCAGTCCAGCAGAGTCAGCCCAAGCTACTCAACTTGACACTGCAGGGGGAAATCAGCCATGAAGACGAGAGCCATGCTCTCGCTGTGGCAGTATTCCAAGAAAAGTACTTAGTAAAGCTGCTGTTTGGCCAGATCTGGCCCACCAGCTATCATTTGCCATCTGCCACATTAGATCATGAAAGGCCCTCCCTTCCTGGATGCCAAAGTTCCTTTTACAGAACTCATGAGAGATGAATTTCTAGACTGTATGATTCCCTTCCTGGGATGGGGAACTGGGCCCCATCTGTATCATTGGAGGTGCTCCAATGTTTACAGATTCTTTTCATGCAGACTTGTCCTAAAAATATTAAGTGTTCTAATAACCATCACAATAACATTAAGAGCCATAACAACTATCCTGTGGATTGGTAGCTGTCATGACATCTTTGCAAAGGAGTAAAATAAGCCTCAGAGAGGCCATGGCTTGGGGCTGGCAGGGGGCAGAGCCAAGACTCCACTTGGGGCTTCTGACCTTAGCTCAGCAGTCTTCAGGACACTGCATGAGACAAGAGGAGACTTGAGGCAGGTGCTTCTAGGAGTCCACAGGCCAGGCCATGTGGGGAGCAAAGGCTTCACTCACATGTTCTATATGCAGGCCATGTTCAGTCTTCCTTCACTACAGGAAAACTACATTGTAAAGGCACCTCTAGTCAAAGTCATATGTGTGGTACATTCCTGTCCTTCCAAAACCCAGGAAGGCTGAAACAGGGGAATTATGAGTTCAAGCCCAGCCTGTGCAGCTTATTGATTAATGAGACCCTGTCTCGAAATAAAAGTAGGCTGAGGAAGTAGCTACATCTGAAGGGCCTGGGTTCAATCCTCAGAATGACATAAAAAAGTGTGTTTTAATTAACTTGATCATCAGTGGGATACAGTACTGGACATCTACAGCTGAAGGAGGAGGAGAGGTTTGTTTGGGTTCACAGTTTGACCAGGTTTAAGTCCACAGTCAGATGACTCAAGGTGGGGCAGCATGGCAGAGGTGCATGGTAGCAGGTTTGCTCCTAGCATAGTAGGCAGGAAGAGGAGAGAGACAAGGGAGGAGGGGGCCCATGGACCCTTCCATGTCACACCCCCAGTGACTCACTTCTTCCAAGCAGGCTTCACCTTCCAAAATCACATTTAGTTTTAAACCCATCAGTAGACCAATGCCCTGATGAGTATCATGCTCCCTGATCCATCTTCCTCCGCAAAGCCCCACATCTGAGTGCACAAGGCTCTAGGGGAACATCTGGGTATAAAGCATAACATCAAGGACCAGAATAGACAGAAGAACCTGGGTTCAGCTTTTGCAGCTAGAGTCTACTGGCTGAACTGAACACAGTGCTCCCTGAGTCCTTGGGGTCCTCTTCTTGCCAAGGCCAACTGCTCATAGAGGGCAGCAGCCCATTGCCTCCAGGGGCAAATGTGTGTACCAAGGTGACAGGAGGTATCTAAGCTGTCATCAGGGTATGTGGCCTACTAGACCAGCATTCCATCCATAGCATTGGCAAACAGCTTCTCTATATATGGTGTTCCCTTTCAAACAAGAAGCAGCTAGGAAAAACATTTTTCCATGAGGTCCTTTCAGAGTAGAAACTAAGTAATTAATAATAATAATAATAATAATAATAATAATAATAATAAATAACAATAAAGATGAAGAAACACTATCCTCAGTGAAAGGTTTGGCACACAATCACTTTCTTTCTGGTTTCATACTTACAGACATAAATAATTAATAATTTGCTATTCCAAGGTCCACTTTCATACATTATGTGCAAGTGCATGTGCTAGGTGCACGCACACCCTCGGGCCACCAGGCACCACACACTGTCCTGGTAATTCCTCACTGGTGCTCAGACCCTCTGCAAAACAGGGACTGGTGCACCAATTTCGAGACAGAGATGGAGAGAGAAGGCAGAAGCAGGCTGCATAATCATCCACGTCCATGAGGAGGGAGGGCTGGGGCTCAGAGACCCTTCCAGGTGCCACTGCCCCTTGCCTGTGACACTGACACCAGTGCTTTGACACACAACCCTCCTCTAGGAAGGGACCTGCAGGATGAGACTCCCAGGGGAATGAAGGAATTCCCACTCGCACTGTCATATCAGACCAGAAGCACAATAAAAGGCTGTCTAGGCAGGGAGGACAGAAGAAAGGCTGGTGTGTCACCCAAGGGTAAGGGAAGTTACAACTGGTCTGCAAAATGAAGCATAGTTGTGCTCCCCCTGCACAGTGAGTGAGTGGAGAGCCTCCCCCCCCCCCCACGAAGTCTCTCTGTGGTTCCAGCAGAGACAGGGGTCAGGCAAGGTCCCCCGTTAGACTGCCCTGCACCTGGCTGCCCAGAGCAGAGGTTAGTTTTCTCATCAGTGACATATATAAATTGAAAATTAAGTAATTAAAATAAAGGGTGGTTTTATATATATTAAAAATGGAGTCATTAAAAATAAGTGCTGTTTTTATTTCTGAGCTTCTCATCATTTTCAGTAATTTCCTAATAAAATTTCCCAGCACACAGAATTAACAGACCAGCTGATTATTTCTAGGTGGTGACCAGAAGCAAGACGAATTTTCCCAGGAGGAGTTTCCAGTGACCTCCAGGCACAGGGCAGGGCTGAGGCCTAGCGGCCTCTTGAGGGTGGTGCGATCCTAAGGGCCAAGCCACAGTGGTGAACGTGGCACCCCAAGCCCACAGCCAACGGTCAACTGTGAATTCCTCCTAGTTGTTAGATGCACTCAGAGGGACGGCTGGGCGGGTCACCGTGGTCATGAGCATGTGCAGGCTATGTGTGCATATACAGTGACTATGTGAAGGGAGGTAATATGTGTGGAGTGAGAAATGTGTGTGAGTTTGCTTGGTGTGTGTGTGTGTGTGTGTGTGTGTATACTGGTGTATCTGAAGTTGTGTGTGTGTGAGGTTTGTGTGTGTGTGTGGGTGAGGCATGTGTGCAGGATATACCTGAGGTGTGTATGGCACACACATATGAGAATTTGTATGCATGTGGAGTGCATGTGTGCAGTCATGTGTGGTGAAGCTGTGTGGTATGATGTTTACATGAGTGTGAGACCCATATGGTGTGTTGTGTGCATGTGTATTGTATATGTGTATGAGTGCAGTGTGAAGGGTATGTGGGTGTGAGATGTGTGTCTGTGCAGTTTGAGTGCTCTGCATTGCCCATGGAGTCTCCCCACTAGACAGCCAGGAAGACCCTGGGACAAGCGGTATGGTGGGGAGGGTGTGGTCCCTGGGGACAAGCCCCCAGCAGGGTGTGGGTGGCCTCTTCTTTTTTTATGTATTTGGTACAGGGTCTCACTACACAGCTCAGACTCTTGTTGATCCTCCTGTTTTCAGCCTCCCCAGCCCTGGGATTACAGGTGTGCACAATTATGCCCAGTCTCAGGCTCTGCATGCCAGTGGTCCAGGCCAGAAAGGCATGTGGTGCTGGGATCAAACCCTATCCCTGTACTTGCTAAGCAAGGGCTCAGTCTACTGAGCTATGTTGTTGGCCCTGAGGTGTGGCTTCTTTGATGACTTAAGAGACTCCTTTTCAGAGGGAGTCAGTGCCTATAGACTCCTGGGACCAGATGCGCCAGTATCCAACCCAAAACCTGCCCTGGGCAGGGTGCTGAGTCCCCGAGAAATGATGGCTACAGTGTTATAGTGTCTGTGGGTGATCCCACCTCTAGCTGAGGAAAGATTTCTGGCTGCCCTGAGATCCTGCATGAGAAGTTTAGCCACAGAGCTGAGCCTCAGCTCTGCTTCCTTAAAATGGGGGTGACCATACTCTGCTGCTAAGCTCTGCGAGCACAGTCCTGCACTCAGGGTGCACCTTGCTCCCGGGCAGTGACCCACCGCCCGCCCGCTGTGCTGTGTGGTGCAGCCTGAGGCTGCGTGAGGCTGTGTGACCTTGGGACCCTTATGCCTTAGACAGATGTCCATAGAAACAAGGTTCAGTAAATATGCACTAAAAATAACCCCAAAACATATAGCAAGCATCCTTCAGTGATCACTGTTAGGAGAGAGAGCCCATAAATTCCTGGTCTATTTCCAATCACCTGTGCTGTGGAATTGAATGAAAATAAAAATGTTTGGATCCTGAAACAGAAAAATACACAAATGGATTTTTCTTTCAATTCTGGGGATGGAACCCAGGGCCTTCCCACTAAGCTATGTCTCCAGTATTTATTAAAAAAAAAAAAAATTATTTTGGCACAGGGTCTCACTAAGTCACTAAGTGGCCTAGGCTGAGCTTGTACTTGCAATTCTCCTGCCTCCATCTCCCAGGGTGCTGGGATCCTAGGCTTGGAGTGTAGGAGCTAATTCCTTGACAAGGCCAAGTACGCTAGCTGCTGGCCACAGAACAAAGCAAGGGCCAGACCTTTATGAGCACCAGGCTGCAATCCCTGAAGACAACAGGGTGGAGATTCCTCAGAAAAGTAGGTTTAGAGTTCCTATTTGAACCTGCTACTCTCCTTCTGGGTATCTTCCCAACATCACATCACAATGATACATGCGCACACATGTTCATTCTAGCACAAACTGTCATAACAAAATTTTGGAAACATCCCAAATGCCCACCTACAAGGAATGAATAAAAAAGGACTGGTATTTTTGAACAATGGAGTGCTACGCAGCCATAAAGAAGGATACATTTGAGACTTTTATAGTAATGAAAACAACTTGAGACATATTAACAAGTGAAATAAATCAGACTTGCATGTGTGTGCATTGTAATGCCTCTTTAGCATGAAAAGAGTAAATAAAATCCAAAATGTACAGTAGATATTATGAAATGGAAAGAAACTGCCCAGAGAGAAAGAAACTGGGAAGGGAAAAAGGAGTAAGAAGGAAAAGAATAGGAAGTATATATATATCATATATATGTTACACACATATAGATATTAAGATAGTTATACTATTAATTTCTCTTAATTCACTGAAAAATGTTGTGCTTATATTCTTTGATCAATTTTTCATGCCTATATCTTATAATCTGAGTAACTACTTTCAAACTAACAATATGCAATGTATTAAATATTGTTATTCTCCTATTACCTTTGTTCTGAGATGTTGTGTCATTACTTTGAAATTTTTTTCTCTATAACATAAAAGAATAAGCACCAGGTCCGACAGCCTGCTTACCCCCTCCCCCATCACATAACGAGAGGAGCCCTGGACCCCACACTGCATAGGGCAGAGTCTTAGGGGAGCAAAGCTAATGCCAGTGTCACACACTGATCAGAAAGCAAAGCTGCACTTCAAATGCTCACATCTCTCCAGTGACAAAGTCATGCATGTTGACTTTATTGAAAATAAATGATGAATTCCAAGTTATCAGCGTGTCGCTATGTCTCTGGTAGCTGAGATTCTAACAGGGCTCTTGGCAGAAGGCTACATGGAGATTTCCCAAGTCCTGAGAAGTAGGACAGCTGAGGTACATGGTGGCCCAGGTTGTGAGAATTAATCTCACAACCATGAAGTCTGTCTCCCTACATGCCTGTGGTCTCACTGTAGGCAGAGCATCCAGCAGCCAAAACTGATTAGAATAGGGATGTACCTAGCCATGACGCATCTTGAGGAGAGAGGATAGACACAGAGAGACAGAGAGACAGAGACAGAGAGACAGAGACAGAGAGACAGAGACAGAGAAGCAAACAAACAGACTGACAGACAGACAGGCAGGCAGGCAGGCAGGCAGCCATATGCCCTAAGAGGTGCAGCATTACAGAAGCGTAAGAGAGGCTTCTATTCTCCCTAGTCCAGACTCACATCACAACCAGAGTCTAGCAGTGAAAGGCAGGATCCAGATTCAAAGCCAGTGTCCCTGCGTGGGGGCAGCGGGGTCGGGGCCACCACGTCACGCCCCCAGAATAGAAGCGGGTGGAGGTCTCACCAGCTGCGGCCAGCCGGCATTCCACAGGTCCACTTACAGTGACCCGGGAAGCTATATAAAGGTTCTTTGTGGCCACGATGCAGTCTAGGGTGGAGAAAGCTCTTAATTACAGAGCCTGTGCACGGTCTCCACCCCACACGCTGCAGGAAGCCAAGGCTGAGATTTGCTCCCCTGGGAATCTCAGAGAGGCAGGAGTCAGAGGAGCTTCTGTGGGTGTGCACATGGACAACAGGACGCCATAGAAGTCTCCAGATGAGTTTCCTAGGGAGGTCTTCAAGGGGTCTAATGGCTGACAGGCAGTTTCACTGACACTGGCCACTGTTCCTGTCCCTGTTGCCATGGTTACTCCTAAGTTTGTACCTTTTGCATTCATAAAATGCGACAATGACTCAGGTCTGTTAGTGTCATTCAGCAGGCACCCAGTGACCACCACATACACACCAGGCCCGTGGGAGGCCCAGAGTAGCATGCATCAGTTCCACATTTGAGAAGATTCTGGAGTCAGGTTGAGAGTCAGTACCCTGCTTCACTGCCACCCCATAGCCTCTCTGCCCTCAGAGCCATCAGCCACAAAGTAGGAGGACCTTCTCCCAGTACTGAGGTGACACTTTCATGATTCTGGGACATAAAGATGCTTCCTAAATAACACATCCAGCCAGTGAGAGCTCGGGACCTGAAGTCAAATGCAGTGAACTCAAATGCCCCACTCTGCCATTCTGGTGGGTAATGGGGCTACCTCGATGATGTGTTGACTCAAAGTCTCCAACCACAGTCACCTGAGGGTAAGCCAGAAATGGAGCAGGGCTAACTACTATGCAGGGCTGCAGCATACATTCCCTGTGGCATGTGTGTGGCCACAGGGAAAGGGGAAAGTGACACAGCTTGGACTAAAAACAGTGACTTGTTAGTGCTGAGTTATCCAATCTAGCTATGCCTTCAGTAGCAGCCAGTGGCTGGAACTCTAATGCGGCTCTTGGCAAAAAGCTATGGAAGCATTAAAAGACAGTGAGGTACACAGTAATCCAGGAACATCTGGACTAAAGCCAGATTTCTGCAGTGGATACCCAGAAGGAGGGTAGCCTGACACCAGGCCAGCCCCTGCCCCACCTAGTCACTCTCCTCAATGTCCATGTGGTAACTCCCTGCTAGGATGCCAATCCAAGCCCATCTGTGCCCACAGATCCAACCTTACCACCTAAGGCCAGAGTCACTGCACCCACACCTTACTTCCTGTGAGTTATCTATCCAGTCAGGCTACCTCTAAAGGCCAGGCAGCCTTGAGAACTCCCTGGGCACTAGAGCTGCCTTTCCTCTCTTCTGTGACCAACTGGATGGAAAAGAGGGAATGAGATCTAGAAGCTACTGCACTTCGCTCATCACTGCTATCCTCAGCATCACCATAAAACAGAGAGGAGGAAGAAATGCAAGAGGAAAAAGAGGAGCAGCAACAGTGGCCATTATTATCCTATAAACCCACAGTGTACAAGATACAACACGTGAGGTTTCCAGACCTATTGTAGTGGGGCTTAAGAAGAGGTAGACAGCTGATGTTTATTTATAAATAGGAAAGCTGAAATTCAGGGAAGTTAGGTAACATGCAAAGAATCATATAAATTAAAGGTCCAATGGCCAAGCATTGGAAATTCTATATTTATTTATTTTTCTTTTTGTGTTTGGTACAGGGTCTCACTAAGCAGCTCAGACTCCTACCAACCCTCCCAGGAGGATCAGCCTCCCCAGTGCTGGGATTACAGGCGTGTACACCAGGTCTCAGTCTCCATGGTAAGCTCAGTTGTCATGCACACTCAGGTTCTTTTCAGCATCTCAAGGGGAAGGACCATGTATAAGTCCTTCAGAGCCACACGCATCTCAATAGCAAGCACAGATTTCAGTGTCAGCACATTGCCCTTGGCTGCCTTTAAACTGTGCTTAGAAAACTCCTAAATGGCAGACCCTGTTGCAGCAGCCCAGATACCTTAAAAAGTGGACCTTTCAGGAGTGAAGCTGACGGTTTAAGTGTGAGGCAGGCACTATTACCCGCACACAAAGTAATGCCTACATGGAATGCAGTCCTCGATCCATGTCCACACCCTATTGTGTAACTGCCCCACTACTGTCCTCAAGAGGACAAGAAATTGTCAAGGACAAAGAGAATGATAAGCATCTCTCTCACTCCATTGTGAGCTCTGGTGTGGGTCCCAGCAAGAAGGAACCTCTCACTGTGTGTTTGGCTGATGAATGAATGAGTGAATACTCACTGAATTTAATGACTGCCTACTACAATGCATACCTACTAAAGACCACTGGCTGAATGGGATAAATTGAATATAAAGGCAACTACAGTATGAGGTGGTTGAATGAAATGGGTTGCTCTGAATGAACAGTATGTAGAATAACATCCCACTATTAGTCTGTGATTTTTCGGGATCATCTCTGTGAAGCCCATATTCAGAAGACTTCCTATTCAAATCTGCTTCAGAGTTACTCCCAGGCATCTTCTATGTGCCAAGGGACTTTTAGTGTTTGCGTTGTGTGATGCTCCTTGATTTAATCTTGCCAGATATTTCCAGTATGTCACTGCCAATGCTTTTATTTTGTTTTGCTTAGTTTCTAATTGAAATGATTGTAAGAGGATTTTGCTTCATTTTCCACCAGAATAGATCACACCCTCTTCATTTCCCAGCTGTATTTACAAAACTGGATTCCCCTCAGGCAACTGAGCATTCATTGAAATCCTGCTTCTGTTTAGGTATTTAGAAAATCCATAAAGGGTCTCCAAACTTTTCCTAAGGTTGCCAAGATGTGCATGGGCTGGTTGGACTTTATTACCTTTCCTTTTAGTAGTAGTTTCCTGCTCTTCCCCTGTGGCAAAATGCTTTCCCTGGAGGAAAAGGGATGATATCTATCTCCACTTCTGAATGTTAGAAAATGTCATGTGGCTTAGCCCCCCCCCCCCACTCCCAAGAGTCCATCTTTCCCACTATGTGTCTAGAAGTGTCAGGACTATCTCCATCCAATGAGAATGAGCTTCAGGCATGCCCTTGGGCTGTAGGCCCACAGGGCACTAAAGATGTCTTGGGTGTCCACTCACCTCCTCTCTCCCCTAAGAACTATCCCAGCCCTAAAGACACCCACATCTACTGAAGCAGCCTTGCCACCCAGGCAGGAACCTGGGCATGAGGGTGTAGAAGAAAGCCTGATTTCATCCCTGAAGCATTCTGACATCTGTCCTTTCGTGCATGTGTGAAATCACAATGGGGTTTCTAGGACCAATTCTCTGAACCTTGCTCCTAAGGGGACAGCTGCTGTTTGGTGACACAGCAGGAGGGGCCAATCTGTGGAGACTGAACGCTGGATTTTGCTCTCTGTCCCCAGTTCATAATAAGCAACAAATTTTAAGTCACTTATACTAAGTCCTTGGTCAGTGCCTTGCTCACATACTAGACTGTAGATTACCTTCATTTAACTTCTTGTATCAACTTTCTCACCCATAAAATGGATGGAGTTATCAATGTTAATCACTCCTAAAATCTATTTCTTGGGATTTCTCTAGCTCTCTTGTCAAGGGACAACATGCTATTATTTTCTGCTTTCATATGCCCCATTCTCTGCCTAGAGTGACCATGTCACATTCATTTGTAAAACCCAACAAATTCTTTGCCTAGGCACATAACATCTCCTTTATTGAAATGGCAATCTGACAATCCCAGCAATGTCCACTCCCTTCTATCACCCTCTGCACGTAGACTTACTATGCTTCACTAGCTGTTGTAGCACCCCCAGGTCCAGCACCACCTCTTCCTCTCCAGCACATGCAAGTCACGGGCACCCTGTGCACACTTCCCCCAAGACCCCCTCAGCACTGCCTCTGCCCTACCCAGCCAAGTGAAGCCTGGTCTCATGGGGTTGCCTGACCCTTCATTCAGTGTGAATCTACAGAATCATTCTTTTCCCAAGTCATTGTCATACTTCTAGATTAGGAGCACCCTAAGGACAGAGACTCACTTTTTTTGCTATCACTCTAGAAATCAGGGAAACGCCACACTCAAAGCAGATGTCCAGTGTCTGTTAGACAGGTGGAGAGTAAATAAGCAACCCAGAGAGGTGTGTTGTAGTTTGGTAAAGAAGTTAAGCATGTGTTTCTGCTCTGCTTTGGCTACTGGCAAGACTCATGTGTGCTGAGCCGCATGCAGTTGCTCCCCTGCCAGCCCCGTCCCTCACCACCCTTTCCCTAAGGCTGCTGTATCCCTCATGCAGTGAGCACTGAGCTCCCCAGCCAGGCCTTGCTCAGTGCTCTGCAGCCGTCAGCAAGACAGGCTGAGACTCCACTTCCAGCCCCCACCAGTCTCTAAGTTATCTCACAACTTGGCCTACAAAGTCACCTGGTACACATTATGACCCAGGAACAACTGAAGTCACCCAAGGAAGCAGAAACTGGAGACAGGCTGGACCAGGAGGAAACCCTGCAATCCTCTCTGTTCTAAGAGGAGACTGTCCTCACAATGACTCCGGGACACTACAGGACAGGCTTCTGGGTCAACCATCACCTCCTGCCTGCCTCATGCCCAGTATGCTCAACCTCAGTCACAAGGAGCAGATGTCAAACAAAACAAGTGAGAGGCCCAGGTTATCCCAGAGGGCAGCAGGTACACAGCTCTCTGCCACCTCTGGCCAGCTGCTCTGCATCTGTTTGCTGGTCTGATTGTTCCCGGAAGCTACCATGAAGCCACCACGTGCCAGAGCCCCCAGCGAAGGCCTTGAAAGCACTACTAACCCCAACTATTCAACAAAGGTGACACTGGATGAGGACACAGGCACCTCGCAGATGGGGAGGAGAGTTAGACTGCCCTTGTTCCCATCTCAAGCCCGTTCCTCTGACCCCCACATCTGGCCCCACAGGGGCAAGACAATTCTCCTGCGCTGCTGGGTGTGGGTATCACTAGGCCCCTGGCGATCGATTCTGGCCCGGAAAAGGCCATCTCTCCTTCCTCTACTTCCCCTCACCCCACCCCACCCTAGGCTCCTGCGCAGGGCCTCTGCCTCCCTCTGCCAGCTGCCCAGACAGGAAACCTCACTAGGATTCCTCCATCCACTCACTCTCGCAAAGCCTGCGCCGCAGCTTGCCACGGATCTTGTCAATGGCATCAAAGTCCGACACGTGAAAGATGTGGGCAGATTTGGGTTCAGAGGCGATCTCCTCCAGCTCGTCCTTCAGCGCAGCGCCTACGCCTACCGCGAAGATGCGGATACCCGCCGCGTGAGCGGCCGCTGCAGCATCCAGCACCAGGTCCTGGCTGCGACCATCGGTCAGCAGGATGGCTACTTGCTTCAAGGCACGGTTTCCTGGCCGCCCGCCGGCCTGCGGGGAGAAGCTGTGGCCCGTGATATAGCGCAGGGCATCGCCCGTGTTGGTGTTGCCACCGTGGTAGGGAATGCGCCCCGCTGCTGCCCTCACCTCCTCTCGGGAGCTGAAGCGACCCAGCTCGAAGGCAGTGGTGGGAGCATCGCTGTAGCGCACAACGCCCACGCGTGTGCGGTCCGGGCCCACCTCGAAGGTGTCCACCAGGTTGGCTACCCACTGCCGCACCTTCTCAAAGTTTTCCTTGCCCACGCTGGAGGAGGTGTCCAGGAGGAAAACCAAATCATAGTGCACACTTTTGCAGCCTGCAGGAGGGGCCAGAGAAAGAGGGGGCAGAGGACAAATAGGTTATGGAAAGGGCATGTCCCTGAAAGCCTAGCTACTGGTGCCACTCAGGCCACTCTCAAAGCGCAACCCTCTCTGCCTCTGACTGGCATAGCACAGTCAGGAAAGTAAGACTAAGAGTCTGTGCCTCAGCTTCCTGCCCTGCAACAAAGGCCACGAGCTCCCCCGGCCCCAGTCAGAGACCTCCGCTCATGCTGCTGGATGCTGCATTAACTTCCTCACACCCACGGGAGGCCACTGGGCACCCATCTCTTCCATTTTTCTTTGCTTAAAAGGTAATCGTTTCATTATTATTATTTAAATACTACAAACAGTGCATGCCCATTTTGAATACACAATTAATTGATCAAAACCTGGTTGAAGTTCTCCTGTGTCTGGCCACCCAAAGATAAGCACTGTGAAATCCTGGGATGTGTCCCTAAGCATGTCTGATTGTCTTATAGGTACTGCCAGACATGGGGCTGTGCCAGGCTCAGTGACACAAAGGAGCCTTTGCCTGAACCCAGCGCTGTGTGCCACGGGCTTTTTTCCAGCACCACCGTCCTGGCTCCATGGCTGCAGAGTCCACTGCATGGATGGACGCCATGAATCTACCCACACTCTCCTGCAGGATATTTAAACATTTTACAGGACTTTCTTATCAGAAGTCATAAAGTAGAGTACCTGTGCATTTTAAATATAAATGTATGAACATCCTATAATGTGTTAGGAACATATGCTTGTAGTTTTATAGCTAATTTATAAAATATAAATTAATATAACTAATTTATAAAATTTAAATTAGTTATATTAATTTTATACTAATTATGCAATGTGTTTTCTATAAGCAACATAAAGACCATGACATTTTTCTCATCCTCACAGCAGCCTTGTTCAGGGCTTGCTCATCCGTTTTGTTTTGTAACTAGATTGTATGGGGAAAATGTTTCCTAAACTCCCAGGTGCTGTGCAGATGCACAGGCCTACCTGCCCCAGTCGGGGGCCTGACTGCACGTGCAGCTCCCACTGAGCGGCCCCTGGAAGCAAGGCCCGAGCGTGTGGGCAGCACACCATGGCAGCCAAACAAGAGCATACTGTTAGCACATCAGGTCAGCACAGGTCACGAGGACCAATGGCCACCAAAGGAGACTGAGGGAAGGCCCCCATGTGCTGCACAGGGGCTCTCTGGGAGGGGGAGGCAGAAGGCCCATAGGGTGGGCCCCAGCCTGGGTAACTTAAGTGACATAAGGAGACCCTGCCTCAAAAAAATCCATGAGGCTGAGATACAACTCAGTGCAAAAGCTGAATTCAACCCCCAGGATTGGGGGGAAAGTGGCTGTGACGTTTGTTACACTATTCTTTAGGTCCTTAAAACTTATAAAGGGGGATATCTTTTCTCTACCAATTCTAAATTTAGTGGTCTACTCCAAGAAAAATAGAAACATTGAGGGGATAAAAGATGTTTGTAGGGGCCAGGGAGATGGTTCAGTGGAATAAGTGCTTCCCTGGCAAGCACAAGGGCCTGAGTTCAATCCCTGGTTCCATCAAGAAAAAAAGGCAAAAGATGTTTGCATACAAAATATCATAGTGACAGGACAAAAAATGTCATAGACACAACCTCCCTCATCATTCACATGGGATGGCAAATAAAAATCACTGTGCCATAGATTTCTACCTGCAGTGCACTCCCAGGCAGCCACAGTGGTGATGGGCTATGAGGAACACATTACTGGGGGTGATACATTTCCAGTAGAGTGTCGTGCTGAGAAGCTATTTACAAAATATAAATAGGACATGAAAGAAAACCTGCACTCTGTGTGTGTAAGTGTGTGCATGTGTGTGCATGTCTGTGTGTATGTGTGTGTGTGTGTGTGTGTGTACAGTTGTGCAGGTGACCTATAGGAGGAAGTTGTGCTTATCTCTGGCAAGCAAACCTGAATGGATTTCATTACTTTGTATTTGAGCATTTATATTTGCAATCAAAAAAGTCCAACTCAGAAAAAAAAATAGAGCTATGTATGTTTACACACACACACACACACACACACACACTGTTAACCTATCTGACCTTAGTCAGATACTACTCTTAGGATTTCATTTTTGCTCCTTCTTTTTATTTTTAAAGAACTCTAATTTGTGATAGAAAAAAAATAAAAACAATACAAGATTTCACTTTGTTAAGTAATAGGAATTCAACAGTGGGTTGCTGTATTACATGATGCTATCTTTAAATTAGTTGTCCAGATTACCCGGTATAAATGTTCAAGATTCCGTTGCCAGATATAAATGTTCAAGATTCCTTTAAAAAAGAAAAATAACAATAAAAAATAAGTTATAAGAAATTTAAAAGAGGGAAAAAATCAGAGTAAAAAAAATTATTTTAAGCTTTAAAGGCTCCTTTCAAAGCACCAGCTGAGGGAAAGAAATTGTTCATTGCTACTCATGAATATTTCACATCAACTTCTCCCTCCAGTTTTCTTTTTAAATTTTTTAAAAAATCTTTTATTTATTTGGTAGAGGGTCTTACTATGCAGCATGGACTCATAGTGATCCTCCTGTTTCAGCCTCCTAAGTTCTGGGATTACAGGTGTGCACCACCACAGGTTTTCAGTGGCTGGCACAGCATGCCCTGGCTGGCAAGGAATGTGGTACTGGGACTCGAACACTGGACCTTGCACTTGCCATGCAGGCTCTTAGGCCATTGAGCTATCTTCCTATTTCTCCCTCCTGCTCTCAAAATCCAAGTGACAACAAAATCCAGTGCAATCCCAGGCAGGACTATTCTTAATAGGCTTAGAGCTTCTAACTATGTTCACCCAGATGTGTGGTCTCAGGGATAATTTCTGGGAGCTTTATCTTTGACATCCAGGTCATCCTTTTGACTGTGGGACAAAGATGTCTGCACCTGTCCAGGATAAGGCTGCTGGAGGCCGGGCAGGGCCCAGCCTGATCACTGTATTCATACAGCAAATTTTCTGTAGGGCTGCAGGAGCTTCATTTGCTCAGGAATCCTCACCCAGGGGCCTTGGTGCTCTAGGCAAGTTTTAGAGGCAGGGGGCAGCCAGGGCTGTACACATATGACAACTAAGCATGATGGGAGGAGAAAGGCTGTGACCTGGGTCTGGGTCTTGTTACAGGCAAGGGTCCCGCACTTGTTTCAGGTGCCTGCACCCCTGGGACAGTGATGTCCTTGTTACACCCTGGGACAGTGGCGTAGGAGGGCCAGTCCAGGAGCTTCCCCCGCTGAGCCTGTTGTGCAGCTGTGTTTGACTCCACGAATAGAGATGCTCCCTGTTCCTCAGGAGCAAAGCCAGATGTCCTTCACAGTTATGTCAGTTCCACTAGCCTGCCTTGGAGTGCTCAAAGCAGGAACACATGCAAGGACACTTTGTGTAATCCAGAAGGAATAAAGAGGTCTTTATTTCTGAGACCCAGGAGCAAGCTTTAGTGCATCAGGCTCTGTTCTCTCTGCCTTGCCTTCAGGGCTCTGCCTTAGTCCTCACCTGCAAAAATGCAATATTTTATGCCTTGGATCAAGGAACAGGCCTGCCTGCACCCTGGGGGTATTCGCACATACCTGAGGCCTCCACTTGCTAACTCTGTGTTGGGTAGAGACTGGCTCATGTTCCCACCTACTCTCATGCCACAGCACAGACTGTAGCCTCTGTCTTGCAGGGACCCCAGACAGCACATAAAAGCCATCCTGTCCCAGCACAGACCCCCTCCCCCAGACTTCCAGAAAGCTTTCTGAGTTGCTGGTGCTCCTGCCGTAGAGCCTCTCCAGCTGGACTCCAGTGTGTCCATCCCTGAAAATGTGTCTAAAGCCTTCATGTGACAGCAGTGTGCCTTAGGCCCAGCCCCAAAGCTGCGCAGGCCCAGAGCTTGCTGTTGATTGAGGGAGAAGAGTGGTGGGACGGCCCCATCTTCACCCTCCCGGTATACCTACTGCACCCACAGTCCAGTGCACAGCCACTGCCTCACATTACCACACAAACACACACTTGCACTCTCCCTCAAAATCACATGCACACACACTCACACTCACACTCACTCATGTAGCACATTCTCTCAGCCTCTTTCACAGAGCCTTACACCCTCACTCTCACACATTGTCACACACTCACTGGCATTATCACACTCACACTGCCACATACTATCATGCTCACATTTCTCCACACACTATTACACATACTCTCAAATTCTCCCTCACACACACACACCCCGGCTAAGCCACAAATTCCTGCATACTCTCAGGTAGAGGGGCAGGTGGTGGTACACACACACACGCGCGCACACACGCACGCTCACACGCACATGCACATGCATACACATGTACATGCCCACCAACAGGCACACACACTTGTGGGCAGACAGCCTCACACCCAGTCAACCAGGAGCTCCCTTGTGGTCACACCCACACCGACACGGACAGACACACAGACATGTGCCTGGCCGCTCAGCCCAGCCACAGAACACCCCTGGAAGCTCACCTGCCCGCTGGGCCTGGCAGTCGCCACCCCTACTCCACAGCAGCAGCATCCAGAGGAGGCAGGCCACAGCGCCGGGCCGGGGACCCACCATGGCACCCTTGCTATTGGAGACGAGCGGGTCCGGCTGGGAAGAGACCCCGGGGATCCACCGGAGCATCTCCTGCGTGAAGAACACTTCTTCAGAGAAGCACCCTTGAGCTGACAGCCCCAAGGAGAGAGGCAGCCCCAGCCCACGCCCAGCCTCTAGGTCTCTCTTCACTACTGGCTCCCATGCTGCACGCAGCCAGTCACGTGACCAGCTAGTGAGCAAAGCTGAGTGGCCTGCCCTGCTATTGCTGAGATCTAGTGGGGTCCCTCACTTAGCACAGTGGTTATGGTCCAGACATCCTGTGATACAAGAAAAACAGCAAAATAGTGATGTTATATTTATTTTAGTATTTATACAGATTTTAGCTCTTTATAAAGTGCTACACTTTTATAAACCTTTCCTACACTTTTAAAAATACTTCTCATGCTCTTAACCATTTTCTAAACATGTAAACCTGCGTAATTTTAGCAATATACATATCCTGTATGGTACTACAAAATCCATGATATAGTGAAAATTCTACGATAGATTCACATTTAGATTTAGATTCATATTTTCTGAAAACCCATGAAATTAAGTCTGCACAAGCTGAGCTGCAAAACAGAGATTGATGCCTGTACCATATTTCCCTGAGTCTCTTATGTTCTGAAATAACCCCTGGACCAGTGACTGCCCTTACCACTGTACCACCCAGCAATGAGTCCATAGCTGAGCATGCGGTTAGCAGGGAGGGGCGCTCAGAGGAGGAAGACAGGCCCCACCTGGCAGGACTCTGGCGAGTGCAACCCTCCCCAGACTCTGCCCTCTCTTCCTCTTTCTGCCTCCAAGGTGGCATAACTGCAGCAGCTTTCATCTGCCGGGCACTTCCACCAAGATATTTCTGAGGTGGAGAAAGTAGACTATGGGCTCTGAGACCATAAGCCCGAATATCCCTTCTCTCCTTAAAATTACAGGTGTCAGATAGTTTGTCTCAGTGATAAGATAGACGACAAACGTACTGTCCCACCATCTCTGCATCCATCCAGTGCCAGATCATCGTGGGATATGAGGCTTTGGGGAAGATATGGGTGGTCTCCTGCGGGGGGCAGGATCCCCAACTGGCCCTGCCTGGTCCCTTTACAGTACTGCCCAGTCCTGTACTTTGTGCACGGCACTCAGACCTGCCCTGCCTTACCTCTCTGCTGTGGTTTACATCTAGACATGCTCCCATAACCCTATGTACTAATAGGTAGGGCTTTTAGAAAATGACTGGATTGTGGGTCATTGCAGCAACCTTGTTAGGCTCTATGGCCTGGTCAGAAGAGACAGCCATGGGGGCACGACCTAGAAGGGTGTGGATCGCTTTGCAGTTCCTTCCTTGGCTATCTGCTCCCCCAATATCCAGGAGACGAGCATCTTTCTATCTTCAGAGGTTTCCATGATGGCAATTGTGCCAGGACCTATCAACCACACAAGACCTGAAACTTCTAAACTGTGCACTAAAATCAACCCCTCTGCCTTTCAATTGAAGTCTGGCCTTGTGTTTCAGCATTGAGGAAAGTGACTAAGAAGTTCACTAAACTTCCACTGGGCAGCGGGTGTCATTCTGTGGCTGTTGATTTTTTAGCCATTTCCACAGAAGCCAGCTGTGCATCAGCCCTTGCTGCTTCAGGATATTTTCCCCTTGCCTGGAATCCACAGGTCTCTGGTGGCGCTCAACATACATACTGTTCTTCCAGAAAGCTTTTCCCAGGCTCCTCCCCTTGGGCCTGGACAAAGTGCTCCCTTGTCCCCTCAGCTGCCCCTGATGAGCTCTCCACAACAGGCTGCTACTCTGCCCCATGAACAGTGGATCCCTGGGGACTGATGGCAGGCTGACTCAGCATGGATCAGAGCCTCCACACGTGTGGGGCCAACATCTGTGAATGAAGGGGTAAGATGGCAGTGGACCAGGAAAATGAATCTCAGGAAGTGGCATGTCCACTCCTGCATGGGAGCCACATGCCACCATCAGGGCCAGGACCACAAGGGAGGGGGAATGTGTGTGTGTGTGTGTGTGTGTATGAAGATGTCTACAGAAGATGTGTGTGATTTCTCTGTCTACATTTTATAAATGACTTCTCAGCTTTTCATCAATGATAATGTACTGCAATTTAAAAAGTCCCAGTGAGGGGCTGGGGAGATGGCTCAGTGGAATAAGTGCTTCCCTGGCAAGTGCAAGGGCCTGAGTTAGATTTCCTGGTTCCACAAAAAAAGTTTGAATAGAGTGTTTTGGGGCCACGGCCTGGGAGATGGCTCAGTGGAATAAGCACTTCCCTGGCAAGTGCAAGGGCCTGAGCTCAATCCCTGGTTCTTTCAAAAAAAAAAAAAAAAAAAAAAAGTCCCAGTGAATCATAAAATAATCCCGCCAAAACTCAGATTGGCTGTGACAAACACATCAGCAGACCTGAACCCAAAGCCAAGCCCAGGTGACTCCATCTCTCTGGGTTTCCCCCCATACCTCCATCACATACATGCACAACACCAATGTAGACAGAGCAAGCTACAGCACACCTGAAAGCCGAAGTTGTCCTGGGCCTCGTCAGCCTTGCAAACCTTGCCTCTGCCCACCAGATCTCTAGCATAGCTACTCTCTTATCCATACAGTCTGAACATATTCTCCCAGGATGCACTGTGTGGGTTGCAGTCCCATTCTGAAACGCCCATCCTCCAGTTGACCTGTGGAAATTCAGTCAGTTCTTATACCTCCTTGTGGGGGACCAAGGCTATGTCTACCGTGTACATAAATAACTGAGCTCCATGTGCAAAGTGACCTTCTTTGGGTCATACCTAGCAGGGATGGCTCTAATGCCCTGTAGCAGAAGATGCATTACTCTTAGCTCCCTTCTACATGAAATCCTGACATCCTTGATGTGTAAGAAGCCTTCAGCCTGGGGAATCAAGCTAAAGAACCTCACTTCCCAGCAAACAGAAGCTATAAGCCTCCAAATTCCTCCTACTCTCTGCACTCACCAAATGCCACTGCATATGATATCGCCATTCAGATTCACCTCACTAAACAGATGCACTCTTAGCTAGATTGTACACCAGTCACTAGCAAAGTCCAACTATCACCTATATCTTTCCGCTGCTCCTTTAGGAAAATCATGCAGGTTCTGAGGTAGAATCTCATCTCTTCTTACACTGCTGGTGTTACATTTCTGGTGTCTTCTTTAGGGATGCAAAACTTACTTCTAGACATATGCCAATGGAGAAACCAGGCCCCATCTCCATGTCTGTCCTCTGATCCTTCTGTGGCTTCCTTGGGAAGGAGTGCCCAATGGGATGGAATCATGTCCTTATTTGAACTTTAAATATTTGTTACCATAGGACCTGGGGAAGGTCCTGGTCACAGTACATTTGCAGGCTATAGCGACCTTTCCAGAAGTCTGTGTCTCTCAGTGTGTGGGGCTCTTCATAGGCAAAGACTAGAGCCAAATGGCTTCTCTGCCCATCCTTGCCCAGTGACCAGCACAAAGCCTAGCCCAGAGCAGGTGCTCTGGGAATGCTCGTATGTGAGGGGAAGGAAGAGAAAAAGGAAAGAGAAACAGAGGAGAAATACTGATGATGCAGTTGTCATAGGGAATACTTAACTCAGAATCTGGACCATTGGTCTGGGAACAGAACTGTCCACATATACTCCTGTCTCCAGTGTGTTACCTGGTCATGTTTTTTCCACCAATAGTAAAGATTACCTATATGTTTGTTCATAATAATATGACATGTCTTCTCCAACAAGTGGGCTAAGTTGTTTTCCCTCTTATCCAGTTCCAAAAAGTATTTGTCATTATTAAAGCCAAAGTTCTAGGTAAGAAAAAACAATGTATAGATTTCACCACCATTGTAATTGTTTAACAAATATTCACCAGTTTTCCTCCCTTATGCCAGATGCTATGGACAGGTAGATAAATGAAGGAGCCCACCCTGGACAGCACTCACTGACTCCCACGTTCAGGTGGCATTAACACTAGGTCAAGGCAGCAGCATGTGAGCAGCAGAGGCAGGAACAGAAGTGGTTATGTCACTTCCTCCTTTCAGGGACTGTCAGGCTTCCCAGGCTCTGTCCACATGCAATTCATGTGGCTGAGTAGGATTTATGCAGACCAAAGGTAGGCCCAGGTGGGAAAGTAGAGCAGGGCACATAGGGACATACAGTGCAGGGCAGGTGTGTGGTGCCTTTCAGGTACATGAATTCTCTGATCTGATCTCTATCATCTCCTCCCAACAAGGCATTGAAGGTCATCTCCTTGTGAGAGCATGGACCATAAGGGGTTGCATGACAATACTCAAGAGAAGAAAAGCAGGAGAAGGTTTTAGGAAGGAGGGAAACTGCCTCAAATGAAAGCATAAGAGTGAGAGCCACAGGTTCAGGCATCAGAGGGCCCAGGAGGAAAGGGACACAGACTCAGCCCAGAGGAGCTGGGCACACTGCCCTCTCCTTCTGCAATGCTGTGTGACTGCAGCACTTGTCTATCTTGTGCACGCTGGCTGCCCAGCACCTGAAAAAGGTCCTACCATGCAGTAGCACTTCAGGAAATACTAGGTTTGTGAATGGATGGTGAGGGACCAGCATCTGATGATATGTTATCATCTCATGGCAACAAGGAATCACTTAGTAGAGAAAACAGACATCATCAGACAGTTATGGAAGTAAATGACTGCAGTGTCCCCTACACTTTCTGATCATTGCATGACTCTTCAAGCCAGGCATTATGGTTTCCATTTGGGGAAGAGAGAGATTGAGATGAAGAGAAGACATGTCTTTTTCCAGGTTACCTAGTTGGTTAGAGGAGGGATAGAGATTTGAACCTAAGCATCTTAGGGGTGGAAACTATATCTTTTCTATGATATCCATGGACACAAGAAATATCCAAGCATTAAGAGAAACTTACAACCCAACACTTTATTGAAAAGTGAACTGATTTGGGCAAGGAGAATAAAATGATAGCCTCTATCCATGCTTTTCAGTCTATTCCACAGCTTCTTTGCAGAAACTCAGTTATGCTGTACTCTCAAACTTTTTAGAGGAATTTTGTTGTGTATCTTTCCCTAATACATAGAAAGAAAGGAAAGTACAGATAAATATCCTTGCTGGATGTTCATGCAAAATACCTAACAAAAGATAAGCATGAAAAAATGAATAACATATTAAAATTAATAGACAGGACTTATCTCAGGAACTCAAGGGCATCTTGACACACAAATATCAACTGATGCCAGGTACCAGATCCGCAGGATAAGGAAAGGAATGGCCATCCTGACTCTAGCTGGTATGTAACAAGCATTTGACAAGAATGGAACACCCTGTTACTTTTTTTTAAAAAAATCATAAAATAAGAATATAAGGGACCTACCTTTGTATCTAAAAGTGTAGCTTTGAAAACCAACAACTGACATGACACTCGGCAGTGAAAATTGAAAAGCTTTTCCTTGAAGGTCAGGAAGACAAGAACGTCCACTCTCACCATTCCACTCAACATAGTGTTTTGCTTGAGAATTAGGCAAGAGAAGAACCATAAGCAGCAAGTCTATAAAGTGCCCTTTATCTAAATATGGCCACATATGTCCACAAATAGGGTTATATGCCCATAACCCTACAGAACCCACAAAAAACTGTTAGAACTCATAAACAAATTCATTAAAGTTACAAAATGTAAAATTAGGCCTGAAAAATTGGCTGCACTTCTATACACCAACAATAAGTGATCTGAAAAGATTTTTAAAAATTTTATTTATGATGGCATCGAAAAGAATAAAGTACTTAGGAATAAATGGAGCCAAAGAGGTGTAAGGCTGGTATACTAAAAACTACAAAACAGTGCTGAAAGAAATTAAAGACTTGGATAAATGGGAAGACAGTGCATGCAACTGCTGATTGACTGGCCCACTTTCTGTCTGGGTGATTAAAACATTCTAGGAATAGACACTGGGTATGGCCACAGTTGCACAACACGTAATTCATGTCACAAAATACACATAAACTGTGGTCATAGAAATTTATGCATGTGGTGTTCTATAAAAAACTACAGTGAATATTTACATTTAAGAATTTTATTACAGTAAAAGACAAATTGCCACTAAACTCCCTCAAAGATACTACCCTTCTCTTCAAACACATCCATCCCAGCATTCTTGTCATTTTTAATGTATTTCAGACAGAGTTATTCAGGGTCCACAGGGTCTCACTATAGATCAGACTTATAGTGATTCTCCAGTTTTCAGCCTCCCAAATGCTGATATTATATAGGTGAGCACAACCATGCCCAGTCTCAATCACTGTGTTAGTGCACCCCGGGGACAGGGCTGGCAAAACATGTTGGGGATTGAACCCCAGCCACTGCACTTTGCTATATGGCCAGCATTCTTGTCATTTTCTAAAGCAGCTGTAGAAGCCCTCTTCCACTGCACTCTCATGGCTACCTTGATGTCTTGAATATATTCAAAACATGTACGTTTCATTAGAGATGCTGACTGTGGGGAGGAGGTAGAAGTTGCATAATACCAGATCTAGTAAATAAGGTGCACAAGGAAACACAAGGATGTTTTTATTTGGCCAAATTTACCATAGACACTTTAAATTGATTCAGGACATAAAAGAGACAGTCACACAAAAAAACCTCATGAAAGAAGATTTTCAAATCCCCTCAGAATTTACCCTGAAACTGTACCAGTTTGTAGATCCTATATCAGTGTCAGCCATATGGATGAGTCACAGCCTTGCTTGACCAATTTGCTTTCTGTGGAAGCCTGAGAGGATGTTTTCTCTCCATGTGACTCTCCTTAGGCACACTCTGCATCATAGATCACTTTCCTCTGTGGCCCCATAATCTCCTTTATCAGTAAATTTGGGACACAACTTACTTACAGGATATTACAGTACAGGTTCTCTTATGTCCTGAGTCCTCACTAACCTTTAAAGGCTAGGGTCAAAATGTTGGCTGTCCTTGAAGCCCTTCTTTTTTCTAATTTTTGGTCTGCAAACTTAAGTTGTTAACCCTCCAGAAGAGAAGCTTAATGATATTATTACCCTATAACATAGGCAGTTGAGCTTAACCTCACTGTCTGAATATCAAACATCTTAGATATAACATGGAACAGGTATTTTTCCATCAAGTATTGATATATTAGGGGGAACTACCCACTTGGGCACCCCTCCTGTCCCTTTCTTAGACAGGAGCTTTCTCTCCCTGAATAAATATATTCTGCTCATAACTTCTATCTGTTCCTAAAATTCATTCTTCAGTTTTAGAGAACACAAACTCATCCAGATCAGGTCAGGAGATCATTTTTCCCTGTATCATTTGGAGGTCATCCACCTGAGATCAGTTTTTCTCCCTGTATCATTTGGAGGTTTCCACTGAGATCATTGGACAGAGGTATGAGTTTTCTTTTCTTTCATAGACTTTTGGATTGGTATTCATTTAGATAACAAATGTTTATGCTTCAAATGTTGATCTTTCTTTGCTCATAACTCATAATTGTTCATTTTGCCTTATAGAGATTTGTTTCATAATATTTGTAAATTTAAGTTAAAATATAAAACTTACCAGGTTATGATACTTCTTTAATGGGACATTTTATGACTGTTTTGTACTTGTATATGCTGCATTTGAACTAGATGCTAAATGTACTGATATTCCTTGCTTGAATTTAGACAATAGTACTAGAGAGAGTAAAGTTATAAAGCCTCCTAGTGGATTTTATGTAAATTTCTGTAAAATGGGACTTTTAGCCAGCTCAGACTTAGGAAATATACATGCCTGTATATGAAATATTGGGCTCCTTTTGCCAATTAAATGATATTAGGTCTGCATCCATTCTTCAAGACTTGGAGGACAGGTTTCACTGGGATGGACTGGTTCTGATCCCCCTCTACATGCTAGAGGGAATGTCAGGCCTGATCTGTTTCAGTTTCCTTTCTTTAAGCTTGCCTCACTTTTGCTAGCTCTTTGTACTTTCCTTTTTAGAGGCATGTAAAATTAGGAAAACTCAATAGACTGTTCCAAGTAAGTGAAACCCTTAGAAAATGAGTGTCTGTTAACGCTGAAGACAGAAAAGTCATTTTAAAAAAGGACACATATCCCATCTCTGGGTCAGATGAGACAAAGAGGAACTATGCCTGTCCGGGAGGACACATATAAAAGCCATGTCCTGGCTTAGTGTCCTGGGAAGGTCTCTTTCAGGTGGCTAAACCTGAATCATAGTGACTGATTTCTGGGTGACACCAGAAGGAGCTATCTCCAAAAGCTGCACACTTGGGGGACCAAAACACATTTAGGTCCACAAGAGATAAGTTGTGGACTTTAAAACCTTTACTGTAAAGAGCTAAGTAATCTTGTTCAGGCTTTTAACTATCCCTTATAGAACTTGGACAAACAGTGGTTACTCTGCCAGCTAGTAAATGCTCCTAGAGCAGCTGCCACCCTTTGAAGCAGAGAACAGGTTTCCCCAGCCATTCTTTGGTGAATCCCCATTGAAGCGATGGAATGTTGGCCAGAGAAACTGCTGGATTCCTTTCTGGAGACTGAGCTCTGGCTGTGTTGGGCCAACAGAATCTGAGAACACCTGAGGAGCCATGAACAGGGCTACTCTCTGGCAGATACCTAAAGCTGCTTGGTGGAAACCGACTCATGAACACTAAAAGATCTCCACTTACTTATTGTACTTTTTCTCTCTTTCTGCTAGTGAACTAGGAATTCTACCTGAGATTTTCAGTAGAACAACTTAATGAGTCACTATTTGAAAAACTAAGCTGAGGCAGCTAACAGTAGTTTACATTCTACAGCAGCTATTAGGGAAAAACGATTTACATCTGTGCCTTATGTGTTAATAAAGAGATTTTTGCCAGCTGTATTGTTTTTACCAATATGTAAAAATGTGATGCTAAATCACAATAAGTTTCACCTGTAAGCTCCAAGGTTCAATCTTGTCTAGTTGCTAAAAATGTTTACCTAGGTGATCAGGTGGAAAAAAAAGTGCCTGTAGACTTGGCTCAGAGCACAGGGCCAAATCCCTGCAGTCCATTGTTCTATCTACGTAGAAGTGAGCCTTATGGCCTGAGAAGTGCTCACTTCCAACTGACCTTTTATGCCATAGTTATGCTTCCTTCTGTACACATTCCTATCACTGGACCAATTGTAGCTGTTAACTTACGAATAGTCAATAAGAGTAAATAAAGGGTTTGTGAGATATTTCAGGAGGTAAGAATGGTGTACCAGTTCGAGGGTGGGTAGACTGATGGGATCTTGTCTCCTTCTCCCCAACAGGAGCATTCACCTGCTTTGGACAGGGCTACTCAGGTACACCTGGTGAAGGAATCAATTTTTTAAAAGGTGGGGATGCCCCAAAAGGTAATTCCTGTTGAATTCAGGGTTATCTCACAGTCAGTCTCTTACTCCTGTAGAGTGCTTCATTAGGCATTTGATCCTTACATGCTCAAAAAGATCTATTTAATCCAAATGGAATGCAGAGGAAAGTATTAACTGTGATGCTAATTTATAACTAGAAAGGTGATGTAAAAAGAAAAATTGAATTGATATATTAAACTCTAAATTTCTACAGAATGTGAAGAAAATTTTTTAAAAATTTAAAAAATAGGAATATACAATTACACATTTTACACAGAAATTTAGAAATCTAACCATATACAGCATTGTAGCAGGACAGTCCTATGACATTTTTTTCTTGTCTCTTGTTTTCATTTCTTACTTTTTTTTAAAAACAAACATTTATTTGAGAGACAGTATGGCAGTAATTGGTATACAAAAGTTACATTTCTTGTTATATAGGTCTTGCTTTACCTTGGTCTTAACCATCCAGCATAAAAGTATAGAAACAAGAGATAAAAAGTAAAGCCTTATTAATATGCTGAGCTGTAAAAGTCTAAAGTCAACAACTTCTGACATTGCCAGTCTTACAGATAACACACTACTATTATAGACTACTGGACTATATTGGATTATTTTGCTGAATTCATGCACCTACAATATTTAAGTGACAATGGAATACCCTTCTCTGACAAAACTAAACAAAAAAGGGGGATACAAATAAAGGACCATTTTGTATCTGTACATACAATATAGTTAGGATAGATAAATGTCTTCTTTCTCTTAATTCAATGAGAAGAAAGATTTGTACTATGTGTACATTTTGTACTCTGAATAACCATGATGAAGACAATCATATGCAATGTATTAATTTTTGAAACTGTCCTAATAATTGGTTTTGAAACTATCTCATTGCTATTTCTCAATAAAATTAATAAGAAAAAAAGTTCAAACAAATAAATAAAAAACCACACACAGAACACACATGCACACAAAGAAGAGTTTCAGAACTGCTTCTTCAATAGCAAAAGTAACGGGATAAATGTGTCCAAAGGTAGGAGAAGCACTTTGGGGGGAAATGATGGCAATGTGTTTTATTGTAATAAATTTTCAATCACTTAAACAGCCACAGGATATTTTGATCACACCTTATATGTATACGTGTATGTACTATAAAACCAAAATAAAAATAAATAAATGATCATATCCAAATCCTCCTAAGTGATCCTGGTATATAATATACAGTTAGAGATAAAATCAAGGTAAACTAAAGGCACTGCATGCGATATTTTTATTCAGTTCACATGACAATCTCCTATGGAATGGCTTCCATTATTACCTCCACTTGTTTTGCATTGGGTATTGAACCTAGGCTCTTCACACTCAGCTACATCCCCAGAACATCTTACTTATTTTTGAGGCAGGATCTTACTTCATTGTTAAGTTGCCCAAGCTGGTCTCAAAACTTCAAGTTCACTTAATGATAATTAAGTGATAGTAAAATATGTATAAATACATGTATAAATAACCTGGGTTTTCTGGGCAGGCCCAGTGTCACTGCAAGGGTCTTTCAAGCTGAAAGGAGGACAATAATTTGGAACAAGAGAAGACGATTGGATAAACCTGACTGGCCATCCTAATTAGAGATGAGCTAAGGCCTTCAGGTGGCTTCTAGAAGCTGAGAAAGCAAAGAAAGGTTGGAAGAGCTCCACACCTCCACCATCCAACCCTACCACCAGGGGTGCTACAACATCCATGGTCCTGTGGACCTGCACAGCAGAGCCTGGGGATAGGAACATGGACTCTCATCCTGAGGGCCTGGAGGTACCAATCCTTGGAGAGCCCCTGGCTCTGGGATCACATGGACAGACTCAATCACTCCATGCCTCTGTGTCCTCACCTATAAAGTGGAGACAATGAAGATAGGCATGGCAGTGTACATTAATAATTCCAGCACTCTGGGTGTCTGAGACAGGAACTTGAAAGTTTGAGGCCAGCTTGGACAACTTAACAATGGAGTGAGATCCTGCCTCAAAAGAAAAATAAGATGTGTTGAGGATGTAGCTGAGTGTGAAGAGCTTGGGTTCAACACCCAGTGCAAAACAAATGGAGGTAATAACAGAACCCATCCCACAGGAGATTGTCATGTGAACTGAATAAAAAAGTTGCATGCAGAGCCTTCAGTTCAAGGCCTCCCTATTCCCTGAGGGCTCATCACTAGCATCAGCCCCTGCTGGATTACAGCCCAGAACTGACTTGTTCCATTCTGTATGAGAGCTATAGTCCCAGGAAGTCCAACTGGGGCAAAGCCCAGCAGTGGTGGTCTTTCTGGTGTAAACCAAACCTGGAAGCTGTATGTAGTACTAGATAGCTAGTAGCTCAACCCTATAAGTTTGTCAACCTTCCATATTATTATGTGTTTTCAGGAATATTTTTCATGACTGAATGGCAAGCAGTATGGACTGCATAGTTGACCATAAAGAAAGCTTCGCAGAGGAAGGCTCTGAATGGAAACCCATGAATGTTAGACATTACACACACTTAAGAGATTTAGCTGAAAAAAAGTCATTGCCAATAATATGATTTCAACTATCCATGCCAGAGTGTGTCTGTGAAGCTAGGCATTTGATAGTTACTAAGTAAAAATGGAAATCATATTTAATTGTGAAATGAGCTTATTGTTGTTTTATCTTAATATGATAATAAAAACATTTTAAAAGAAAGGAAGTTTTGTCACATACAGACATGAAATATGCTAATTATTCTATGTGTGGCCTAAGGGAATTCCTCTTTACTCAAGAGAGCCCAGGCAAGCCAAACGTTTGTGTGAGTACTGTGTAGATGGTCAGCATAGCTATCTCCACAGTAATCCCTTGGAGCGGGTCTCCCATCTCAGTCTCAGAGCTCACTGCTTCTTGATGCTTCTACATGACAGATCTATGCTGAATAAAGCCTCAGCATAGGATTAAACTATCTTTCTAAGCTGAGGCCAATGAGTATCTCTTGAAATAGATCTGCTCCCTGGATTTCAGGTTCTCTAGGGCAAGGTCTGAGAAAAGATATATGACTTCTGTGTGCTCCACGAGGGACTTATCTTGCACATATCCTAAGATCACAGAAAACAAGATCAAATTATCCCTCTGCTCCACCCATGATGACCAGCAGACCTGGAGTATAGGCAACATCCTTAAAAGCAGAAGACATGAGTAATGACTGAGCTGGATGTAGTAATTCTGTAGCTCAATAACACCAAAGCCCACACTCTGGCCACCACTAGCCATTAACACATATCTTGTGCCAGGAGCCATTACTAAGTGCTAGAATCTCTTCTAAGTACTTGAAACACCAAAACACATCTAACTTAAATGGTAGACATTATTAGCCATATTTTCTGAGCAAGAAACTGAGACAAAGAACTTCAGTAGACTTCTCATGATTGACATCAAGAAATCAGGATTCAGAAGTGTAGGCTCCAGGCCCGTATCAGGAACTTGGCTTCTCTGGATGGCAGGATCCAGTGGGACCAGCACTTCAGTCTGAAGTGCAAAAACAGGAGCGAAATAAGCAAAGGATCCAGTCACCACCAAAGCAGCACTCTACACAGTTCCCAGGGGAGAAGACCGGGGCTTTAAAAAGTGAAAGTCCAGGGCTTCAGGGAGAAACTTCCTTCCAACAAGGCCCACTGAGGATAGCAAAAGTTGTCAGCCTGCCCCAAGAAATTAATTCTGAGATGCTCAACCAAACTTGCAACCCTGGGGTACATCTTACCTGGATGTGGTGTTCTTACACATTGCTGGATTTAACTTGCTAGTATTTTGCAGAAGATTTTTACTTCTATGTTTATGAGATTATATCGGTCTGAAGTTTCTGTCTGGTTTGGGTGCTAGAATGATGCTGCCTTTATAAAATAAATTAGGACATGTTCTCTCTGATTCTATCTTCCATGATTTAGAGATAAGAATAGCCTTTCACTCAGTGGAAAATAGGATGCTCATTAGCAAACCATGCATCAAGGGGGGCAGACTGTTTTTGGCTCCTAGATGTGTTTCTCAGTGACTGAACCAGTAGTTCTGGTGGTCGCCCAAAGGAAGGGGACAATCTCTGCTTTATGGGGACCTGGGTGGGTGCTGGGTGTGAGAGTCACAGGAAATAATTTCTACAAAGTGTGCAGCAGGGATCTGGCCCCCAAGCAGGTGCTCAGTAGACATGAAATTTTTGACACTGAGTCTCCTCCATGCAGCCCAACCCACCTCAGGCCACAGCCTGGGACACCACAAAGCCATCTCCTCTCACCCAGGCCTGAGCTATTTCCAGAGGTTAGTTGCCAAGCTGGCAGGACTTAGACCACAGCCCTGTCCCTGGGATGCAGAGCACTGCTGTTAGTTCCCCAAAAGTCCAGCAATTAATTTACTGAACTGAGTTCCTTCCACTAGCCAGTCCATTGCCATAGTAACCAGCATTCCTTATTCAGGGGCTGGGGGAGGGGGAAGACCAATGCTGAGCGAAGAGCAAATTAGGGAGAGAAAAATGAGACTGGGCATATTGGTAGGACATCCTGGGTAGAATCTGAGCTCGCTTGTCTTGGGGCTCTGTCTGTGGAGGATGGGGGCTGGGTGCTCGTTGCTGGGTGACAGGATGTGCTCTGGGGAGGAATCTGCATTACATGACCAGGCCCGGGCCCCTGAGCTGGGTCTTGCTTTCTGTCACAGGTCCACCTCCAAGTTTGTGGCAAGGCTCTGCCGAGTTGTCTGTGATACAAACCATCCTTACAGAGCACAGAGAGCAAGAGAGGGCCAGGTGGCTCTTAGACCAGCAGGGTTGCTAGACTCCTGGGAATTCTATATCCAAGACTTGAAACTCCACTTTCTGTGACCTGCAGCGTGTCCTTTCTGTTCAACGCATATGAACTGAAGACTTCTTCCAAATCAGGTTGAGCATTGCCACTGTCACTGCTTGGCTTCTCTTGAGTAGTGAGCACAGTGATGATGCTTTTAGATCTCTGAGTTTCTAATTCCCAGCTGTGCAAACCATGGGAAGTCTAGCTTTTCTCGACCTCAGCACTCTCATGCATGAAGTAGGAATAAGACATTAACCTCATAGGCTTTCTGAGTTATTGAAATGTAGGAAGCTTAGAATACACCTGGAAAAATACTCAAGGGTTGCCATTTTTATTATTTTTAAATCTTTAGCTCTACCCCTGTAATGCTGGAATGATATCCTCTGTTTGAGGGCTATTGATGTGGTCATTTTAATAGAGTAAAATGTTGTCATACTTGTCTCACTAGGATACCCAGTGAGAGACAGGGCTCCTGAGCTACACGGAGGCCTCAGCTGATGTTGTTCATGCAGGATACCAGGTACTTCACCACTTCAGGTTCTAATCCAATCATGCTATAAATATGCATTCAGCACTTTATACTATTCAGTGCCTAAGAAGCATGGAGCCCAGTTAAGGAGATAGACAGATAAAGAGAGGTTCATATGCCCACATACTCAGTGCTCTAACAGAGGGGTAGGCAGAGACCTGGAAGCTGGGAGAATGAGCTTCTAACTCAGGCATAAACATCTAATTCATGTGAAGCTTCTGGGAAGAGGTGGTATCAGAGCAGGGCCAGAGGGACCTGAGAGAGTAAGCAGGGTGGCAGAGGCTGCTTCATGGGGAACGGCCTGCCTCTCATCTGCTATTATTCATGCAGTGAACAGAAATGTGGGATTTGAGAAGAAGATAAAGGATCATAAAAATCAGGCTGAGGTTCAGGCTGAGAAATACACAGGACCCATGGGGGAAAAGACACCCAAGGATGAGAAAAAGAACTTCAAACAAAGGCAGCCTGGATATCTATGTAGTGACCCAGAGGAAGTGTTCAGACTTTGATTACAGGGCCCTTGGAAAGTCAGTGGATATGGAGAAGGTATCTACTGATGTGGCTTAGGAAATTCTGTCCATAGAAACGCAGTACAATGACCAATGAGTGGCCAAGTGTTGTGGTTTGAATCTGAATGCCCCCAGTCAAAGCTTTGCACTCAGACCTGGGAGATGGCTCAGTCAAATAAGCATTTCTCTGGCAAGCACAAGGGTATGAGTTCAATCCCTAGTTCTGAAAAAAAAAAAAAAAAAAAAAAAAAAAGCCAAAGCTTTGCATTCATAAGTGTTTTCTTTCAGAGCTGGCTGGATCTAGAATGTGTGATACTGAGGTTAATGTTATGAGGTACTAAATTAATCTGATGATTGATTTAACACAATTCTGGGTGAGAGTAAGGGAAGGCCTAGCCTGGCTGTGCACTGAAAAGGTTTATGGCTTAGATAGGATAAAAGGGAGAGACTCACTGCTTGCTGCTTACTATCTTCTGCTTGCCTTGCCATGGATTAGCTGTCCTCTGTGATGTTCCTCTTTCATGCTGCCCTACCTTGGAATCAGCTGACTATGGAATGAATGCTACAAACGGTGAGCTGAAATAAACCTTTCCTCTTCTAATTTTATTTTTTAAGTTTTTGTTTTCCTCCTTGTGCAGGGTCTCACTATGCAGCTTAGACTCCCTAGTACTGGGATTACAGTCTTTTAACTTTAGGTGTTGGATTTTCTTTTGTCTCAGCAATAAAAAAAGTAACTAAAACAGATTTTGTTACCAGGAGTGAAATTGCTGCTGCAACTAATTGACTCTTTATTCTCAACATAGATCTCTCTAAAAGGCTTTGACTATGTGGTACAGTGCCTTTGGAACGGGCTTGTAGAAAGAATGTGATAAAGTTTGGGTGTAATGGCTGAAAAGCAACCCTAGAATACTGTAAGGTAAACTTGATGGTAGAGTATGCTTAGAGCTCAGAAGACCAGAATGCTCATAGAAATCCTTTTGGTAAAGCCCAGGCTCAGGATGTGTTCAGTGAAAAGCAAGGACTACATTGACTATTGGACTCCAGATAATGTATGCTATACTTTGCCAGAATATTTGTCTGCATTATTCTTTGGAGATTTTTGAAATGGAGACCACGGCTAATAGACTAACTAATCAAATGGACAAAATTTCAAGCCAGTCTAATGTTAAAGATGTGGTTTGACTACTGTTGGAGTCTTTTAGAGAGATCCACGTTGAGAATAAAGAGCAAAAAAGCCAATAGAATGATTTATGTCTTGACTTTTGTCAGAAAGGAAGCTCCCCTAAAGTTGCAGGCTACAAAGATGAAACAGAAAACTTGATTGCTGTGAAGGGAAAGTATAATAGAAAAGAAGGCCCAAGGACACCACAAGAACTAGCAGTAGTCTTTCCTTTGCAGCCTCACAAGTGCAAAGTTGAAAGACTTTACTTTGAGAAGAGAGTCCCAGGAACCATGTTCCAGAAAGGCAGTTTAGAGAATTTGTTCTTTGTAATTATGTTCATAGCGCCTAGCAATTCAACCATTCAACTGGTACATCCAAGAGAGAAGGAAGCGTCATCCACATGGTGTGGATGGTAAGCGCATTCAAGACTCCAGGAGGCAAGGGGCACAAGTCCCAGAGTCTACCTCAGAAGAGAGGTAGACTCTGATGACAAGAAGACTTGTGCTGTACAAGTCCTGAAGGGCGCTGCTAGGAAAGACACAAAAGGGCAAGGAAAATTCCCACTGCAGAGAGCTCTTCATGGAGAAGGCTCTAAGATACTAAAGTGCCAAGAGGAAGCTACCACTTTGATACTTAAAATAGAATAATGTATGCTGCCAGTCAGCTGCAGGAGGACTAGCTCAGTCTCAAAAGTAGAGGCCCTATGTCCCTCATTCCTTCTTTCATATTCACTTCAAACCTCAAAGAAAAAGGAACAAGAAGGCAAGAGCTGTCCACCTTACCCACCCACGGCTCCCCAGGATGGTGGTCCAGCACTGCTATGATGTGAGGGCAGAGGGCTCTACATAGAGCATAGGATTAGATTTTTATACTGGACCTGAGTAGACAGTCTTTGCTGTAACTGAAAGTGAACAGAATAGGTGAAGTGTGATAAAAGCTGGTAAGGAAACCACATGGTTGAAAGCAGACATCAAGGAAACACACAACTGCTTCCTTGTCATACGCTGCCCAGCTGCCGGTGATTCAAGGTGGGTCTATGAGCATGATCACTACTAATCTCCCCCAGATCACCCTATGCAGACTTATAGATGCATAAGAAGTGCATTTCCTCCCTACCACTAACCCACTCAAGGTAGGCAGTATTCAGAGTGATAGCTCTTTACCATGAATTCAATAAGATTCACTGAGCACCAACCACACAACAGGTCCTGGGCCAGTACAATGATCTGTTCAGTCACATGGACTCCTGACAGCAGCCTCATATCTCCCACAGCTGGAAAGACTACAGCCAGGACATTGCTCAAGATCATGTAGTTAGTAAGAGGATTCACACTCTGGGTCACCCAGTGCTGGGGTGACCAGCACCCTCTAAAAGGAATGAAGTTAAGTGTGAAAAAGAGGTCCTTGGGGTTCTCTAAATGGTGGATTGAGTGGTGCTGTTAGTATGTAACCAAAACACTTACAAATATTGAATCACGTGTTTTATCAAATTGAAGGCTGTTGCCTGGAACACACAGGCATTAAATGGAGCTGGGAGGAAAGGACGAATACCATGACCCTTTGTACCATGCAAATGGAGTGTCAGAGGCTGTTGGTATTCAGCAGTCCTCTTAGTTCTTGCACACCTGTTGCTCCTGCCTGCCTTGTTCCAAGATCATCTTTGTCTTCCAAGTATCCTTCCCGTGGGCATCATAATGCATCCCTTGCTCTTGGTGGAAATTTCCTTGTGCTGTCAACTGACCTTGTCCCCATGAACATGCACCACCATCCTGGCTGGAGTTCTCCTAGAAACAAATTGGGTCAGCCTGGACTCCATATTTCCCCTAGCATTAGAGTTTGACAAGTGACATGCACCCTGATTCTGGTAGCACATTGGGTAAAAAGGTGCATGTACACTGAGCTGCTGAGTGTGGCAATACTCATGGCCATTGGCCACCTGTGAAGGGAACAGGTCCCTGAGAAGATCAAGACAAAGATTTTCACTTAGGCGCCATAACCTAGTCTTGCCCAGAATCAGGAAGTATTCAGTGCTTCCAGGTCTTGTGAGAGAAACACCTCCCTGGCCCAATTTTTCTGAAAAGCCAGTTGGAGCTAGGGCTCTTTCACTGGAACTGTGGGAAATGGGCACTTGCAGTACACAAAAAGGAAGCGGTACAGTCCCTCCCCAGGGGATTCAGCCTTCTATACCTCTTGCAGCTTAGTTCTACATTTGTCCCCTTTCCTTTCCTTTCCTTTCCTTTCCTTTCCTTTCCTTTCCTTTCCTTTCCTTTCCTTTCCTTTCCTTTCCTTTCCTTTCCTTTCCCTTTCCCTTTCCCTTTCCCTTTCCCTTTCCCTTTCCCTTTCCCTTTCTGCTGTCCAGAATCTGCCTGCTCCACTTCTTCCTGCCCGGCCAGCTTCCACAGCTATCCCAGTTACACACACTGTGCGCTTTCCTGGCCCATAGGACAGAACACAGGCTGGAGGCTGGGCCTCCCTGGGCACAAGCAGATGTGATCAGTACTATCACTGTTCTCAGACATCATAAAGATGTCACAGTCCCATTCTTGTCCCTTCCATAATTGCACTGTGAAATTCTCCCCAATGCTCCACCCTCACCACGCTGTCTCAGTTCATATCACAGTGGTCAGCTCCAATTACAGGGTCTTGAGGACATGAAGGATATTTCTGTTTAATGTATTTTAAGAAGGCCTGTTCTAGTGAAGCAATGTTCATAAATAGAGCCCCAGAATGTGCACTGTTTTTGGAGGTGTTGTTCCAGCAGGGACCCTTCTCTCTAGGGGCAAATAATGAGAAGGTCCAGGCAGCACCTCCTATGTGAGGTGAAAGTGTCTGGGGCCACATGGCTGCTGTTGTCTTGGTTCAGATCATTCCCCATTAACAAGTTTCATTTGCCTTGTCTATAAGATGGGTCATTGACTCAGCTCATAAGCCACTGCTTGGAGGGATGAGCTTCCCCACTGCAGAGCTTGGCCAGGCAATGCAGCCAAAGCAAGAGAGAGAGCAGGCAGATGACCAACCTCAGGCACTGGAATAAAGGTCACTGTCCTTGCCAGAGAACCCTTTGTGTTCACTTCACATGCATAGAGCTCTGCAGCATAGTAGATTCTGCTCTGAGAACTTCTGTCAGACAGCACAGGCTACCCCAGCACTCTCCATCAGCCCATGCTGGAATTCCCTCTGTACTCCTCTGTAACATTCATCTGAACTTGAATGTCTTCAATGACCAGGATCTCATTACTTTGCAAGATTCTGTAGATATCTTGGAATCTTAGCATGCTGGCACAGGAGTTCTTCCGCTTCTATATAAGGTCGCTGAAGAAAAGGCCAGTAACACCTTGGCTACCTAGTGGATTCCTTCCCACACAACCCCAAGTGGTCAGGCTACTGGGAGCCACTCCCTTTGGCAACCCTACCGTCTCAATGGCAACATGCATGCTTTGCTCTGAGGGCCTCTCTCACACCTCTGAGGACAGCTTGTTTCAGAGGGTACAGCATTA
This sequence comes from Ctenomys sociabilis, assembly GCA_004027165.1. Taxonomy (NCBI): domain Eukaryota; kingdom Metazoa; phylum Chordata; class Mammalia; order Rodentia; family Ctenomyidae; genus Ctenomys; species Ctenomys sociabilis. The sequence goes on along the minus strand of PVKA01001347.1, from coordinate 87,032 downwards.
ACCTTGGTACCAGATTATGCATCCCCTGACGATGGTATTCCACATATTTCCAAAGGGTCTTGTTTACTGTGAGCATGAACACCATCAGACAAGACACATCTGTTCATGTGAGTCTCCTACAAAAGCCAAAGCTTCTCAGTCTGACCATTATATGTTTTCTCTGGGTCATGGCTTCACATCATACATCACGAATCTCATTCTCTGAATGCAGCACACCTCTCTCCTTCTGCTAATGCCAACACTTACTTTTCCTAATTCCTTGACATTGCTTATGCTGTTATCTCCAAGAGAATGCACTTTCCTTGCCAGGAAGGTTTGTTTACAGCCTTCAAAACCCAGCCTATTTGTCTTCCCCTCAGTGAACCCTCCCTGATTTCCTAGGTATGATGGAAGCTGTTCTCTTCCTCAGGATCCTGTTCGCAATCACACAGGCAATACTAAAAGTTATTGGTCTGTATTCACCATTGAGTTCCTCAGACTTGTCCTGTCTCCTTTTCTTTGTCATACCTGGAAAATGAGTTGTGACAGAGCTGCTGCTCTGTCAATCAGGGAAACAGATAGAAATAAATCAAGGAGTTCAGGTCTGAACGGTGTGCTTAATTTTCTCTCAAAGAATTCTTTCTTCTTTTTTTTTTCCAAAATACATATTTTTAAGTGATCTCAAGACTTTTTAAGTGATCTTAAGAACAGAAAAATCATATGGAGAGTTCAACTCTTCATAGCTTGGTCATGGGGTGTCTTTTCTTCCAGGAAATCACTTCAGCTCCCATTGGGACCTGTCCCTACACAAGAATAATCAGAGACCAGGACCATGTCCGTAGTATAGTGGGTGATGTTGCAGGGTGAGTTCTCTTCCCTGGGCGTGACTCACAGATATACCCTGCCCAGGAAACCAGAACCCTTTCTCATCCACCATGAAATAGGGTGTCCTGACCCATTCTCTACTGGAGCCTGTGCTTTCCTGATGACCAGAATCTCAGTGATTTGCAGGATATTGCACATCTCTTAGACTCCTAGCACCCTGGGACAGGAGGATGTTTCTATATAGGGCTGCTGAAGGACTGTCGTATTTGTTTGCTGACCAAAATTCAGAGCCTGAGGATCATGTTCATCTTGTTCCCCAGGCTCTCTCCCTGGGATTCCACTCAGAGCCACTGAAAGGTTCTGAAATGACACAGTCAGCAAAGACTAGGGTCAAATTCGGCTCCAGACTGACCTCATGGCCACACCTGAGCCCAGTCCTTAAACAGGCATCCTAGACTCAGAGATCCCCACCATGACCGAGGGCCAGATCCAGGCTGGGAAGAAGGGCGAGACAGTGAGCATCCAGGGCCAGCATGTGAGGCTTCAGGCTCAGCGTGGAAAATGTCAGTATGGCATCCAATTTCAGCATTTCATTCATTTATTTAACTATAACTTGAAGTAAGCTGTAGCTCTATCAATATTAAAGTGACACCTATCATGTGTCAAAAGTATACAGTGGTTTCAACTCCTTGAGAAGCAGCTGATTATCACCAGGTTTGAACTGCTTCATTCCACAAAGATGTGCTGAGTCCCTAACGTGCCCAGAATTGTGCAAGCACTGGTGGCTCAGAGCTAAGAAATGCAGCAATCACAGGCCAAAGGAGCTCATGGTCTAGCACAGGCAGACACTCTAACAGGTAATGACAGCAGCTGATGACAGAGGCCTTGGCAGGCATGTGTGTGTGCGGGGTGGCTTGAAGCCAGAGCCATCATGATTATGGTATTCACATGGTTTTTTCAGAGGGCTTCTTCTATCTTTGTACTGCTTAGAGTGGGAAGGAGCACGGCACACACCCTACTGGGCTCATAGCAAGCATTAGGCCACAGATGGCAATATACAACATTTCACTGGTCATTGGCTTGTGGATACTGTTTTTTTAGTGATTGTTTGTTATTGTACCCAAATTCTTCAAATACTGGATTTGGATTGATGTGTATGTCTGGAAACAAATGAGCCCATGAAAGAGTATTTTCTAGAATGTTCCTACTGCTTAAACTGAGGGAAACTGATATTACAGGGAGGCTGCTATTATCATACTTGTAAAAAGATGCATTCATTACTTTTATAATTTAAAACTCTCTGACAAGGCATAGTATTTGAAAAGGAAAAAAAATGTCCAACTACCACGTTTGGCTTTGCATCTGAATTACATGTTTACCTGTATATGAAAGATACACACATACCTCATTTTCATTTACATGAATTATACACATTTGTGCTTAATGGAGTTTGGAATGTTAAGAGCTAGGCTTATGTTAAATTATGAGTCTAAGCCCCGGTTCTGCTGGCTACGAGCCATGCACCTTCCTGTCCACAACCCTAGTGTGTCTCTCCACAGTGGGTAACAGAGCATAGAGAGTGTGTGAGGCTGGGAGAAAGCCCAGGATGCAGCCTGGCCCCACTGTGTTAAACATAGGTAGGATCAGATGGCATTTTTTTACAGGACTAAAAATACGTCATGGGGGAGCTGGGGAGATAGCTCAGTTGAATAAATTCTTGCCTGGCAAGCCTAAGGGCCTAAGTTCAGTCCCTGGCTCTGCAAAAAAATAAAAATACAATAAAAAAATAAAAATATGTCATGAGAAGGGGACTTAATGTCAAGTGTGTCCCAAAATATGAACTAAGAACTGCCAGAAAAAAGTGGCCGGGAAAGAGCTTCCCTCTGGAAGAAAGGAAGAACTTTTTACCATGCATTCCACAATGCACCTCAGGCTGTATCAGCAGGTAGCAATTCCTCCCCTCCTGCAGGGAGCAAAGTCCTTAAAGGAAGGTGGTGGGACTGAGCTGCAGGGTGAGAGGACCACACAACGTGTCCTGAAGAGCCCCAGAGTCCCCAGACACACAATGCCTGTAAGAGCTATGATCAGTTGCCAAAACCTTGTGTGGTCATCCTAAACTATACCCCTGTGAAATTTCTGGTTTGTCTTACTTTTAGTCACATGTGGCAAACACTTTTAACGTCAGATCTGTTCTCTTATAATTGTTAAATATACAGTATACCATTGTTTTATCTTGTCACGACTTCGTACAGCAGATTTCTAGAATTTAGAAGATGCCAGACATAACTGCATTCACATACCCATTTTCAAAATGAAATTTCATGTGATATATTGTTGCAGTTGGTTTGCTTTCTCGTGGCTTTGGGACATTATGAGTGAACTGTGACCCCAGTCACTTAGCTGCTGGACAGGACAGGACAGGACAGGAGCAAGTGACCTGCAACTTCCAAGATGTTGTTAAAGGAAACACTTCTCCTTATAGATAGCAAAGGTGGGGTAAATTCTAACCCATTTTTTCAAAATGTTATTAATGAGCCAAACTAAAAAATAAAACTTATAAGATATGCTCAACTATACCAGAAAATAAAAAACAAAACAAGACAAAACAAAAAAACGGGAGCATAAGGGCTGGACAAATAGCTCAGCAGATTAAAGCACCTGCTTACGCAGATGCAGGGGCTGAGAGTTAGATCCCCAGGCCTGTGGTGCCAGCTCCAGCCCTGCCTCCGGGGCATATTGAGATAGCAATTGAGACTAGACATGGTGGTGCATGCCTATAATCCCAGCAGTTGGGAGGCTGTAAACAGGAGGATCAATATGAGTCTGATCTAGTAGTGAGACCCTATACACCCTGTCCTAAATACAAAGAAAAAAATGAGGGCATAGAAAGGAAGACAGGTGGACAGGGATATGGATTACACCTAGATGGGGCATGCCACAAAGGGCTCTGTGAGGATCCTACCATGGCACCTTCAGGCCCCAGAGGTAAGTCAGCTGCCCTCATGCATGCCCTGGAGTCTTTTGGGACTTTTCTTTGTTGGTACTCTGATGTCACCCTAGCACTTTCACAAGTAGTCAGCCATTAAAGTGTTCATATCCTCTGACTCAGGAAATTCTCCTTCCAGAGACTTAATCATTATTAAGAGCAAAAGACAAGTCACTGATTTTGCTAAATAATACTCCTGAGGAGCAGACAGGTCATATCAGTCATTCACTCACATGGTCATATCTGCTGGTTAATAAGACAGTCTCATCTGTGATAACCCCAGATAAGTGAAAAGTGCAGGGGCTAAAGCATCAATCTACTTTCTTGGCCTCAGATAGTAAGTCTACTCCTCAACACACACACACACACACACACACTCACACACTCTCACACACAGAGTGCCCAGTGTGGGGTTCCCCTCTTTCCCAGAACTCCAAGAGACCTAAGGCCCTGCTTGTTTCTACATGCAAATCCAGCAGTCGCTCCCATTCAGAAGACCTCTGTTTCCCTCATCTATAGAATGGGGAACTGGCCCTTTGTTCATCTGACTAGATGTTATAGTTACATTTGTTGTGCAACTTGGCATTGTCCTCACTGCCTTTCTCTTGGTGACACTGGGGATGTATTCAATGCCTTTCCACTAAGCTTCATCCCCAGCATGTTTCTAAGTAATATTTCACTTTAAGCAAGGGTCACCCAGGCTGAACTCAAACTTTAGAATCTCCTGCCTCAATCGTCCAGTGTGCTGGGATTGCAGGTGTGTTCCACCATGCCTACCACCTCTTCAATTCTTGAACAGAGAATTAGCTAAATATTCCTAAGGGGATGCCTCGCCCTAAGCTTCCCTGACATGCTCTCTCACATTCAAGCCCCTCTTCAAGGGCCTCCAATGATTAATGCTGTCTTATTGAGGGGAACTGTCCCCACCACAAGGCAAAAGTTCTTACTGACATGAAGGTGGTACCTGAATCCTTCTCCAGCCATCCTCCCTCTCCCTGTCCTCAGATAAGCATTCTGACTCTGGTTCTTATTTACAAAATTGCCACATGAGTGGCACTGATGCCATGCATGATCCCACATCCCATAACAACAGTCATGTTCCCTGCATCAGGCCCCGCACCAGTAGCACTGAGAAACAGAGCAGGTGGGTGTTGGCATCTGAGGATGCTCAGAGCTGAGGAGTGACTGACCAGTCCTCAAGCTAGGGAAGGACCTTAGACACTTGCCTGGTCCAGGCACTCAGGGGCAGGCCAGCTGTACAACAGCCCAGTGAAATGGCTCCAGAGCCTGCTTGGGTGCCTCTCATAAAGGGAGACTCCCTACCTCTGGGGGGCCATTCCTCTCCTGTCTCAGGCCAGCTATGTGAACTGAACGGAGTCCAGCAAACACTGACATTTCCCCACTTGTCTTCCTGATTTCAACCTCCTGGGACTGAAGAGCAGAGTGATTGCCTCTTCTTGGGGCAGCTCCAGGCCACTGAGGCAGCTGTATTCCCAACACCAGAGGATTCCCCTGAGGTACTGCCATGGCTTCTGTTTACCCCTTTCTCTCCTCTGAGGACATTTGCATTTTCTTCAACAGCGGAATCAGGACAAAACAGTAGTATTTGGAACAAAATCCAGAAAACCAGATGCAAACACACTTCCCCCCTGGGCCCTGATCGTATCCAGCATCTTGTCTCAGAAGAGAAGCCCAACAGCATCTGATGAAAACCACCTAGGGCTACTCAGTCACAGAGTGATCAGAGGACCTAAGAGGGGGAAGGTGGCAGGATGCACACCAGAAGTAAACTAATGCACAGGACAGCCTGCCACCTTCTGGACTCTGCCTGTTACCTGTTCTGAGGCCCTCTCATCTTCCTTTCATCAATGGGAAATTGAGACTCTCTGGCTAGACTAACTTGACTCACAGCAGTCAGACAAAGCCAGGATGGGACACCAAGACAGACAACGACCCCTCCCGCTTCCCCCATACCTAATTGTATGCCCCAGCCACCACTCCCACCCCCAGAAAAGGGAGCTCCTAGGGAGGAAAAGACCTTTCTGGAACAACTCCATCAAGTAAGCTACAGGGAATCTGAAGATGTAGTCTTTGGTGTTGTAGGATTTTTCCAGGCATAAATGGTCAATGTGAATAGGCCGGTGAGGAGATAGAACACCTGTGTCTAGAGAACATCCAGCCTTAGGCTGACATGGAATGCAATAAGAGTCCAAGCAGGGAATCCTGCATGGAGCCCCAGGACAGGGATGTCTGATACACCTGTGATTGCTGAGTGCACCCTTGATGACACATGCAAGCACCTGCAGTACATCAAATCCAGGTAATATTCATCAACTGGGGCAGGAGACTCTGGTCTGCTCTGCAGTAGCATATGCAGAAAGAAAAAAGAGATGAAACACCTCATGCACCGAAGGAAGTGGGAGAGGGACAAAAATGTTCAAATAGGAAAGAGACCTAAATTCAGATGAAGAAGGCATCCTGAGGCAGTGAACACAAAACCAAATGCAGGCTGCCCCTCCCCCATCACCGGTCCAAGCTCCCCACCCCACACGGTACTCCAGCTTCCATACAGGAAAGGGGAGAGAGACAGATGCACTGCAAAGCTTAAAAGCAGTCATCCCAGCAAGCTCCAGCACTTGACACCACAGCAAGGCCACTCCATGGGAAGCCAGTAGGGGTGTCGCTGGGGTCTGCTCCTTGAACCTGAGAAGCCCAGGCAGAGCAACTCGCAGCGTACCAGACCGTGGTCACCTCAGAAGGGCTTCAGCAGGAAAGGGCGCCGCATGTGCAGGAGAGCCCACTCTCCCCATTTCGCACCTAGTCCTGTCGCACGCATGCACGCGCATCTGGGGAAGAAGGGAGCAGGCCCCGCAGGCCTAGCAGCAGAGGAGAGGATTCGGGCCTTACCTGGCAGGGAGGCGCTCAGGGATGCCAGCTGAGCTCTGGTCCTGGGCACAGAGCCACTGTGGGCAGTGTCTCCAGAAGATGCCAACCCCAGGCAGCCCCCTCCTGGGGCCACCTGTTAGCACCCCACCCACCCGTCTCTCCAATTCCAGCACACTGAGTCTCTGAACAAAACTTAATAAAAGATAAGTCTTCCCTCTGACAGGGGAGAGGAGGAAAAGAGAGAAAGATTTAAATTTTAAAACAAACAAACGTCTACAGTTAGAGGTGAGGATTGAAGCTCACAGAACGCACAAAAGTGTGTGAGAAGCATAAAGCAGGGAAAGAAGATACTTCCTTGGGTAGAAGACAGCCGCCCCAGCCCGCCTGGCTGTGGCCAAGAACAAAGCTGCCCCGAACCTCCCCAGGGGCAAAGCAGAGCAGCGCTGGGATTCCCCAGCTAAGTGAGCGGGAGCAGGGGGCGGAACCGGGGCAGGGCGGGGAGAGCGGGAGGGGCGGGGCTTTGGGCCCCAGGCAGTGGTGGAGGAGGTGTGGGAAGGGGCGGGTCTTGGGAGCTAGGGGATTGGGGGGCCTCCGACCAAAGCGCCCAAGACGCTGACGGGGAAGATGGGCACCAGTTTTAGATTCCAAGCTACAAAGAGACTGCAGTGCGGAACGCAGGGAAACCAAGACAACTCTGCCCAGTTATAGACTTCCCCGGATATTTTGGTCACCTTTACACCCCGGTCTGAAATAGCCCCCAGAGGAGGGAGGCAGCTGCCACAACCAAGTTTGGAAAGTTTGGGGCCCAAGAGAGGATGGAGAGGGCATATGCTCCGTTCCCTGTCCCACATTCAGTCTCACAGGTGACAGCAGATAGCCTGCAACCCAGCCCTGTGTCCAAGCTCTGGCTGCAGCTCTGGGGGGAGGGGTAGATTGTGTCCTTATTTGAGGATGAGCTGAGGACAGTGCAGGTTCAGAGACAGGCTCTGGGGCCAGGGGATCAGGGAGAGAGAGCCCAAGGTGGCCCAATGATGACACTTGCCTCACCCAGTGGCTCCAAAGGCAGAACAGGGACAGGTGCTTGTCTCTGCACTTTTACTTTTTTTTCTTTCTTAGCTCCATCCCTAAAAATGGGTCAGGCAGGGTATTTTGAACTAGATGAGAACATAGCTTAATATGAACTCTCTCCCTGCCCCCCACGAACTATCTCCTAAAGTTGTCTTTATTTGGCTGTCTCCTAGGTAGTAACTGTTTGATAGACAGCATGGGGCTGCTCTATGACCCAGGGACTCCAACAGCCAGGTCTTGCCCGTCTGTCCTGCCTCACCTGCCAGAGCCCACCTGGCGCAGTTCCTTCCCCGCACACCTGCAGATGCCCACTGTGGCGGGCACAGAGCTGAGAGCTAATGAGGCCAAGGTGCGCAGGGCTGCAGCAGCCCTATGCTGGGAATGGAGGGATAAAGAGCCTGAGCTGCACTAAGTGCTAGAAGGACCCAGAGCAGAAGAACCTGCCCAAGACTAACTGAGGGGAACTGGAGACTTAGTCCTGAGGATGAGCCTTTCTGAAAGAAACTACCACAGGAGGGGAGCCTCAGCCAAGGAGAACCAGGAGTGCTCCAAGGTATGGGCTCTGGGAAGATGGAAGGCTTTGTGTGTACCCTCCAGAGTCCCTGGTGACCTGGGACTTGAAAGGTCTGTATTGGGGACAGGAGCTGCACAGGAGTGTGTATAGGCTCCGAAGACCCTGGAGTCACTGAACTACGGTACAGAGCTAATGACAGGGTATGGCCAGGGGGGTATGAGAGTGTGGTAAAGTCAGGGAGAAGAGCTGGTTGCAGGCCAGTGAATACAGACAGACAGACAGACAGGAGGTACATCTGAAATCATTATCAGTCTATCGTTCTAGCCACACATAAAAGGAGGTCTCTAACAAGAAAGGAGTCCAGAAGAGAATTAGAAGATCCTGCCTCAGATAATCACAAGTTAATATATTTTCAGCTTCACTCAGCTTTCATTGGGCACCTACTGGTACCAGATCTTAGAGATGCAGAGCAAGATAGAATCTAAATCTGTTCTGAAAACAATTATTACCTGGAGAAAAAAAATATGTCACTCAGTGCTTTTGAACAGTGGAGTCTCCAGGAATCTGTGCTCCTGACTGGGTGTGATACATGGTCCCACAGCTGAACAGAATCCTTCCCTATGGCTTTTCTGGGACCCTTGGGTAAGTCAAGGCAGAATCTAGGCTGGGACATGGTGACAGAAAGCCTAGATGTATTATTCACCTGGGGCCTCTTCAGACCAGAGGCGCCCTTTTGGCACAAGCTGCCTTCATTCTATCGAGGTCAGAAGACTTGAGAGTCTGCCAGCTGCCTTCGCATCCATTCTGCTGAGTGGTGGGACTCATCCCGACAGTGGGAAGCAGAATGGTGGCCTCCACATGACCCCTACGCAGGCCTACAGCCAGGAGTCTTGGGCCTTGATTTCATTTTCTGCTGCTGCCTTGAATTACCACAGATTTGTGTGTTCAGAACATTAATTCATTATCTTATAGTCCTGGAAACCTGCGGTGAGGCCTCTGGTATTAAAATCAAGGTGTCAGGATGCCTGGCTCCTGCTGGAGACTCCAGAGGAGAGTCTGTTCCTTGCTTCTTCCAGCTTCTAGAATCTTCCCACATTCCTCACCGCTTCCTTCTGTCATTCCAGCTTCCCCCTGCAGTTGCTGGAGCACCTAGAATTGTAGGCAAGTCCCCTTTCCACCTCCTTTTGAAGAGGTCGCTTTTGTGATGACACAGGAACCCTTCCCATCAAGTCAGCCCAGGATTACCTTCCTACATGCAGGCCCCTAACTTAGGCATGCTGCATATCCCTGCCACGTACAAGACACACATGCAGAGGTTCAAGGAAGTTGAATATGGACATCTTTGGGGACCATCATTCCAGTTTTTACCAGCCCAGAACATCACAGCCTGGTACACAGCTCACTTAGGTCCCCTTCTCATGACATGCTCAGGTCCCTGATGGTCACTTAACTTCATGCTTCCAACACTGGGATGCCACAGGGATGAGATGAGTGAAGGGTGCCCTTGGGGGCTCATGTGCCACTGACGGGACATTCATTCCACAGGCCAGGGTGTTATACATTCAGGAGGTGACACAGAAAAGGGGCTGAGGATTCCTGGGACTGGCCCTGCTTGGTGAGGTAGTGGCAGGGTCCAGACTTCCTGAAGAGGTGTCATCCGGGTGGAGTCCTAACTGAAGGGAGGAGAGAGGCACATCCAATAACCAGGACAAGGACACCACTGTGAGACAAGCTCGGCACAATGGAGCTGTCGCATTCGGGTCCCCAGTAGAGCCTCTCCCCTCTGATGAGCCTTGGGATCAAGCCAGGGCCCTGCTCCCCCTGCCACCCAGCCATGACCTAGCATCTCCTCCACCCCAACCCAAGCCTACGGGACATCATGCGGGCACAGGACAGGGGATGTGGCCTCCACATTCCACCTTGCAATGTCCTGTCCTCTTTCCCTTCTTTATAAAATTTCACTGAGCGACCCAAAGTATAAATAATTTAGGAGCAAAATAAAAAGTACAGAGTTGGTGCAGAGAACAGATTCTCTGAAGGGCATAGGTAGAAAGGAGAGGGGAGGAGGGGAAGTCAAGAGGACTTGGAGGCCATGTATGTGTGTGCTGCTTCCCCATAATGTAGGCACTTATTATATGCCACGTACCTATGCTAATAAAAAGGGAATTTTGAAATTTTTAATTAACTCATAAGAACTGCGCCTCTTGGTGGGGCACTGACGTTTCCCTACCTATGTGTCTTCTGTGGCTGCAGATGGGAAACCAGGCTGGAGACCCCCAGTGAATCCATGTGTTGGACAAACTCCTCAAGTCCCTTCACCCTGAGAGCACTTGGAAGGGCAGGTCTGTGGTGCACACCCGTACTGCCTGGGCCCTGCTCCTAGTGTCATTCCAAGACCAGATGTCCTCATGCAGATGGACCCACAGCCTTGGAATGACAGCCAGAGAAGAGCATTCTCCAAGATGCCCACCTTGCGCTCATTTCTGGGCTGAGAAGCCCTGATCCTGAAGTCACCGGAGGGGTCTGGAAAGGCAATTCCAGATTATTCTTGACTCACTCCTCTGCCTTTTGGACTCTTTTTCTGCCAAGATGACAAAACAAAACGTTCAAATGTCCAAGATGAATTAAGCAGAAGTCAAAAGCCCACATATATATCATCATACTCACAACTATGTGGTTATGCATTTAGCAGAGAGTAAGAAAGCGTCCCCTGGGACTCAATTTTTTCCTCAGTTCTATCACTGTGGTCATCTGTGCAGAAGGTAAATTTAGCAGAAGCCATTCACAATGCATATCTGACTGTGGGACCAGGAAGCTGTCTGTGTCTGCCCTGGTGACCTTGCTCTGGGTCCCAGGATTGCAGTCAGGTGTCAGTGGGCTGCACTCCCTTATGCAGTCCCCAAAGAGGAGCTGGCAGCCAGACTGCTTCCAGCTGTTGGCTGCCCCAGTTCAGTCTCTTGCTACAGTGGAAGCCACATCCCTGCCTCCTGCTGCTCCCAGGTCAGATGCTATGCTCAGCTTCCAGAAGCTGCCGGTCCTGTGTTGGCTCCAGGAAGCCCTTTGCTGTCTCTCTCTCCTTTGTCTGAGAAGGTGGCTCTCCTGGTCCTCTTCTAGCTCCCACCACTGGCCAGTTTCCAGCCTTTCTGGGCATGGGTTGGTACCTTAGGGCAACCTGAAATCTCTCTAGGCTCAGGTCACCCGTGCCAGGTGACAGGACAGTCAAGGGATGAATCTTCACCACCACTCAACACCCAGGAATTCAGGAGGACCTTTCTTGAGGGCCCACATTTGGCCTATGTCTGAAAACTCTCCTGTGGTGCAAACCTGTAATCCCAGCCACTCAAGAGACTGAAGCAGGCTGAAGGCCAGCCTAAGTAACTTAGCTGGACACTGTCTTAAGAAAAATGTTTTTAAAGGGCTTGGGATGAAGCTGAGTGGCACAGTGTTTGCCTAGCAAGAATGAGAGCCTGGCTCCAAACTCCACCACCATGTTTTAGAACATAATGAACTAATAACCTGTGCACCTCTCTTTCTTCCATTTTCAAAACAATTGTTTCTTTCTGCATTTTTGTTTGGCTTTAATTTCTATGAAAGCAGCAAATCTATCTGTTCATTGCCACTTGCCCGTGCCTGGCATGGTATTTGGTACAGGAAAGGCCTCAACAACATTTGTGTAAAGTACGAAGGGACAACTGACAGGGAGCAATCTGCCTTCAGTCAGATAACTTCTTAAAGTGCACAGGCTTGATGGCACACTTGGGAGGCTGAGGCAGGAGGGGTGCTGTGAGTTCAAGGCTAGCCTGGGCTACACAGTGAGGCCCTGTCTCAAAAACTAAAATAAAGGCTGGCCAAGCAAATTAAAATGCCTGCAAGCAGACACAGGGCACAGGAGTTCAATGCCAGGACCTGCCATGCCGGCCCCACCCCCAGGGCACACTGAAATGGCAATTAAGACTGGGTGTGGTGGTGCGCGACTGTAATCCCAGCTCTTGGGAAGCTGTAAACAGGTGGATCACTATGAGTCTGATCTAGTAGTGAGACCCTGAACACTCTGTAGACCCTTCACTAAAATACCAAATAAATAAGTAAGTAAGTATAAATTAATTAAAAAACAGCAGCAACAAAAGATGCTCAGACCCAAACAGTTACATAGTTCCTGTGAAAGCCACAGGAAGGGGTGGGGAGCAAATACCAGACAGCAAGGAGCAGGCCCTGGGGAGAGCTGGGCCCTGGAGCCCAGACACTCGCGAGCTGCTTTCTCTGGCAGTGAGGGTGTGGGAAAGGGGGCAGCAGTGTTTGGAGGAGAAGCCCTTCCTGAAAGCCCAATTCTGATTTGAGCTACTTCAAGGGCCTTGGGCCTGTTTCTTCACTGCTCTAAGACCAGTTTAGTCATCTTCCAGTTCCTATTTTCCTCTTTCCTTCAAGGATGTGGGGGAGACAGGCAACAATGCAGAGAGCGGGTGCTCATTGAAAAACTGGGGTCATGTAGACCTATCACCGGCAGTGTAGGGAACCAGGTGGGCAATGCTTCCTCTGTTCCTGGGCTTATGATCTGCTTGGATAAAGGAGGCATAAAACAGATACAAGTACACACCAGTAGGGGGCACCACAAGCTGTTGGTGAGTCTTAAAACTTTATTTTATACTTTTTTTTTTTGGTACAGCATTTTGCTACACAGCTCAAATTCATAGAGATCCTCTAGTCTCAGACTCCTCAGCGCTGGGATTCCATGTGTGCACCTCCATACTCAGTTTCGGTGGCCAGCAGGCATGTCCAGAGTTCTGAGGCCAGCACAGCATGTGGTACTGGGGATCGAATATGGGCCCTTGCACTTGCCAGGCAGGCACTTGGACCACTGAACTTATCTCACCAGCCCTAATACTTTTACAAAACGAAAAGGTGAAGTTGGCTTAAGTGGTCAGGAAAGCTTACTGGCAACATGGGACTTTTTGATTTTGATTCAAAATGAAGGCATAAAATAACTCAACTGATTATGGGGCAGGGGTTTAGTCCCCAGGTCTGCTGTGCAGGCCCCGCCCCAGGGGTGAGCTGAGAAGGCAATTGAGACTGGGCATGGTGGTGTGCGCCTATAATCCCAGCTCTTGGGAGGCTGTAAGCAGGCAGATCACTATGGGTCTGATCTAGTAGTAAGTCCCTGAACACTCTGTAGACCCTTTCCTGAAATACAAAAAAAAAAAAAAAAAGGCAAATTTACTTGACAAGAATACATGAAAGTATCTAGAGGCAAAGATTAGGCATCCATCACCCTATTACCAAAAGCCATTGTTTAGCTTCTCCAGATTGCTGCCCATGAATAACAAACAAGCAGGAGCAGCCTGTGGAACTTGTACTTCCTTCTTGTCCCCAGGGCTCTTATCCTATATGGTTGACTTTCCTAATTATGGGTGGCACTTATGACAATAGCCCTCTGGCACTGCAAGTCCCGTCACCCCTGATTAGGAAAGGAGGTCCAGACAAAGGGAACTTTGGCAGCACAGGATTCAGAAACTTTTACGGAGACCTGAGAGGTCCTGTTAGTCTGCTAGCGGGGAACAATGCACAGATCCTGACTAGGGGCCACAGGCGCAACTCGGCCTGGAAGGCAGGCGGGGAGCGGCGGGCGTGGACTTCTCAGTAACCCCACAGTGTGCCAAGCAAGAGAGCAGCTCAGAAGTCATCATATTTTGTTTCTTTGTTTCAGCCAATGAAGAGCTCAAGGGAGAGGAGTCTACAGTGGCTCTTCCCCAGGTGCACACTGACTAAGAGCAGGGAAGAGAAGTTTCTGCTCCACTCTGCTGTCCTCTCAAGACAGGCCACACAGCAGCAGTGGGCTGGGAAGCATGGAGTTGGCACAGTTCCATCTCCACGTGGGCATGACCTTCAGCTTCCTCTGCTTACACCAAGCCCTGGGGGAGCCTCCCTAGCCTAACTCCCCTCTGTCCAGACTTCATGCCCCACCGCCCACATGCATGTCCTCCTATATGACCCTGTGACCTTGTCCCATGAAGCTGTCTGAGAAAAGGAATGTTTGTTTGTTTGTTGCTTTGTTTACTATTGAATGCCTGCATCTGATAAAAATGCTGGGCAGTTGGTTAGCACATTGAATGAATGAACACAGTGGGTTGTGCACCTGTTTGATAGTCATCCATTTATTTCGTTTCCACTCGGAACTACAATCAGTGCTGAATTCAGTGGAAATGCACCTCTAATCCCAGCACTGAGGGAGGCTGAGGCAGGAAAACTGTTAAGTTCAAGTTCTGGCTGGGCAATTTAGCCAAATCTAGTCTTAAAACAAAAAGAAGAGTAGGTCAAAAGACAAGGGGGGACAGGAGGTAGAAGAAGAGAAGGAAGAGGTCAAAGAGGAATAAAAAGAAGAGGAAGAGGAGGAAGAGGAAGAAGAGAAGGAGGAGGAAAGGGAAGAAGAGAAAGAAGAGGAGGAGAAGGAGGAGGAGAAAGAGAAGGAGGAGGAGAAAGAGGAGACAAGGAGGAGAAAGAGGAGGAGGAGCTGTTCAAGGGTTTAGTGTTCTTCTCCTACAGCTGGATGTGTACTACATGAGGCAGAGGCTATGTGGATCTCCCACACCTGTAAAAATTGCCACCATGTTCATAGGACTTCTTACTCAATGTAAGAATCAATTCTATGCTAATTTATTTAATTTATAATATTTGATTCTCTTGGTTCATTGAAGACAGTTTTGTGTTTCTGTGTGTTTGTTGTTTTTTTGTAAGACAGATTCCTTTATTTATTTAGTTATTTAATTGCTGGCTATGACTTCTATTCTGAGTAACATATTGGCTGTTCTTTTAAGAATTATGATACACAGTGTACTAACTATTGTATTCCCTATCTTCTTATAAAATTCTCTGTTAGTTTTTCATGGGAGTAAGAATGTTTTTTATGTATTCACTTCACTGATATCTACTTACATTGTGTTGAACAAAAATTAATTTATTTTTTTCAAATTGTAAGTGTTAGGCTTCTAAGCTTCATAGAGATCAACTGCTATCATCCCTCAAACCCATTATGCAGTAATGAAAATTTGAGATTTCCTTAACTTGGCAATTTCTCCCAGAATAATATGCATCCTATAATGTTTTGGTTGGGGAAATTGGCTTCAGTTTTATTACATTCATCACTTTCAAAAGAGATCAGATTAATCACTGAAATATCTCTATGTATATTTGTACAATTATGTACTTTCTATTTAAAAAATACATCCATACAGTAACTAGCAAGCCCATGAAGTTAGGCTCGCGTGCTTCCTGAGTTCTTCTCCCAGCCACCCAGTACTCAGTCTCAGAATGCCATGCCTCTTTCCTTCTGTCCCAGCTGGGATCAGCCACCCTGAAGTTGGACTAGCAGCCAGTTCGCCCAGAGAGGACCCAGGTAAGCACCAGGACACGCACACTGTCACATGAGCTGCCCAAGTGGAGGTGACTGTGGCGGAGTGTGTTTTCCAAGGAGCAGGGAGACAGGCTTCTTTGCTCTTGACGTCAGTTGTCAGATCACCACCTTTTTTGCTGTGGCCTAATCCCAGTTTTCTCTGAACTTGGAATGAGTTGTTATTGGCATGGCTCATCTGCTCCAGGAGATCTGGTCGACCTCTTCTCCCTAGCATCCAAGGACGCTTCCCCACCGGCCGCCAAGAGGCACCTTTGGAAAGCCAACCCTGTCTCTCTAAGCTGCTCAGTCACCTCTGGCTGCCCCACCTGCTTACACTGAAGTTGAAAATTCAGCTTCTGCCTGTCCTCCTGAGCAGCCCTGCCCTTCCTCTGCTCCTGCTGGGCCTGTGCTTTCTCCAGAGCGCTTACAGCTGCCAGAAGTGAGTTCAGTGCTTCTGTGTTTATTCTTAAGCTCCTCATCCAGGAACTCTATAGAAAGACTCTATCACTGCTATGTCCCCAGGATAATGCCTGGCCCAGAACATGGGCAAGCTGCTGAGGGACTGAATTTATCTGCTAATCTGAGGTCTACTCCTGGGAACCCCTGCCTTCTTCAGAACAAAGCAGAATAACAATATTGATATTAGTGGCCATTGGTTAGGCATCCAGGTGCCAGAGGCCCCTGCAGACTCTGCAAGGGCATTTGAGCTCCACTTGCACTCAGCCCACAGGATAATGGTGTCTTGCTTGGATTGGGGATGCACAAGCAGAAGTTCGGAGCTAGTGAGGGACCAGTTTGAACTGCTTGGCTGGAAGAGGCAGAGTCTGACTCCAAGTCTGAGTCTATTGACTCCAGAGATCTGAACATTTTTCTGTATGCTGGTCTCAAAATAGAACTTAGATGCTTCATTTTTAATGCTAAGAATCTCTGATTTCTGAAAAGTTAGTTGCAACTCTCTATTGGAAATTACATTCTGGTTTCCTGACAACTCAGGATCTTTCTAAATAGATCTTGTTCTGGGTTCATCCCAAATAACTCAGCCAAAGAGACAGTGCCACTGGATAATGCAGCGCTGTGAGGCCCAGGTTAGTGGTTAGCTTCTTCCTGTTTGTGGCCCCTCATCCCAGGCTTTCTTTTTTCCCGGGGGTGAGGGGTGAGCTCAGCCGACCCTGCGGGGAGGGGCTGGCATGGCATGTGGTGCTGGGGCTCGAACCGCGGTCCCTGAGAGGCGCTCTAGACCACTGAGCTATCTTGCCAGCCCAGGCTTTCTTATATTAGAAGTCAGATCAGTTTCTTTTCCCTTTTTAGTATTTTTTATTTTAGGGAATGGTCTACAGGGTGTTCAGGGTCTCATTACTAGATTGGATTCATAGTGCTCTGCCTATTTACAGCCTCCCAAGAGCTGGGATTGCAGGCTTGTGCCACCATGCCCAGTCTCAATCATCATCTTAGTGTGCCCTGGGAGTGGGGCCGGCTTGGCAGGCCCAGGAATCGAACACCCAGCCCCTCCATCTGCTCACAGGTGCTTTAATCCACTGAGCTATTTGGCCGGCCCTCAAGTAGACAATATTGTTGCCCTCAAACAACAGTAATTTCCCTTTTTTGATATTTAGTGGTTGTTATTCTTTTAATATTCTGATAAACCATCATTGTAATAGTGCCTTATAGCCTGAATATTTGCTTTATGCTGCCTTTTAAATGTGATTCATAGACACAAACATAAATGTCAATTTTTTTTTTCCATTTCTCTGTTTTTTTATTAAAAGCCACACATAGGTATCTATTTGTTCCAGTAGACTATTGGTCTCAGGATGCCCTATGGATTCTAAAATCTATAGAAACTAAAGTCTCTTATATAAAATGGCCTAGCATTTGCAAATAACCTATGTCCATCCATAAGTTTTATTAAAATGGTCTCTAGAGTGAATATAGTACCAAATACAATATAAATATCATGTTAATGTTATACTGCATTTGGAGGAAAATGGCAAGGATGAAGTCTACACAAATTCAGTACAATTGTTTAGTATTTTCATACAAAAATGTTTCTCACTTCTAATCCACAGTGGTAGAATCCATGGATACAGAACCTTTGCATGTGAAGGGCTGATTGTATTTTTCCACACTCAATTTATTTTCATCAACATACAAGACTCACACCCTTTGTCTGCTGATCCCCTTCCTTCTCAGGCTCCAGGATGTCCCGAGGCTGATGTCATGGCACAGGTCCCCTGCTCCTGTCCTGTGGCAGGTGCCTGGTCATCTTCGTTTGACACTCCACAGGGTACATGAGAAAAATAGCAAGCTTCACAGGTCAACTAGACCTGTCTTGGCAGTAAGAAAAAGCCAAGCCATTCCCTTGATTTTGGAATCCATCCAATGGCAAGCAGTGATTAAAGACAACCAGAGGAACATCGATAAGAACAGCAATACTTATGCTCCCAGAGGTGTATGACTCCTAACATAGGATCTTCTCAAACATGCATGCTTCAGCAGTGCTCAAAAGAAAGAAACTTCAGCAATATTCAAAATTTCAACCCAAGAGGTTTGCTGAAAACACATGACAGAGTCATTCAAATGGGGAATGAAGGGTGGAGGTCCTGAATGTGGAGAACCCATACCACACTGGTAAGTAGGAAGAAATTACAACAAAGCAATGCAGCAGAACTACTCATTTCTTCTCCAAAACTCATTGCTGAGGTGACTGTGGGCTTCCAGACATGCTCTGTGCAGTCCAGATGTCTAAGGTAGTCCAGACCTTGGCAGACCCGATAATACAGGAGGCAACACAGCCTCAGTGCATCCGTCTCTAGCTTCATCTCATCGAGCATCGCAGCATGAGCATTGGCCAACTTCAGACTCTTTGAACCCACTTCGTGCTACTTTTGTTTGTAATTTCTTCTTTTAGAAAGTTATTTATGTATGTATTTGGACACAGGGTTTTGCTCCAAAGTTCACATTTACAGTGATCCTCCTGCCCCAGCCTCCACTGTAATGGGATTTCACGTGTGTGCCACCACACCCAGTCTCCATGGCCAGCACAGTGAGATGTGAGGTTGGGCATGGCCCATGGTATCAGGGACTGAATTCAGGACCTTGAGTTTTCAGGTAGACGCTTACACTGCTGATCCGAGGTCTCCTCCTAGAACCCCTGCCTTCTTCAGAACAAAGCAAAATAGTAATGTTGATATTAGTGGCCATCGGTTAGGTATCCAGGTGCCAGAGACATTTGCAGACTCGGCAAGGGCATTTGATCTCCAGTGTGCACTCAGCCAAGAGAGGACAATGGTGCCACGCTGCAGAAACAGAGGTTCGGGGCTGGTGAGGGACCAGCTTGATTGCTATCTCCCCAGCCCTACTGTCTGTACTTTCATCCAACAGGTATTTGATACTCTGTGTGTCAGATGCAAGGGGCAGGGAGGGCTTTCTGAAGCTTGGTGTATGGCGATTTTCTTCACAATTCCTCCAGCAATATGAAAGGCCTCTCCCTTTCATTCAGTTAAAACATACTGCTATAAACAGCACCTCCTTCCCAGTTAGCCTTCTGCATCTGCAGGCATTCTGAGGCTTCATTCCACTGTGGACTGAAATTCCAACAAATTTTCACTGAATATACACAATTTTTTTTCCTTGTCATTATTCCATAGACAGTATCACAACTATTTATATTATACTTGGTATTATACTTAACACTGAAGGATATAAGTGCACAGGTTATATGCCAGTATTACACCATGGGCTTGAGAATTACAGGCTTCGGAATCCAAAGGAACCCTAGAACCAAACCCTTGCAGATACTGAGGGACAACTATGTTGTGTATCTCACTCTGTTGTGTGTCTGTCTCAGTTGGGGCTGGGGATTCTGAGAAGTAGCCTTAGGTGGACAAAGTGTATATGCAATTTAAATTTTGATATGTGCCTTTTTCTCAAATATTTTAAGTATTAGAGCCCAATAGAAATACGAGCTTCATACTGGGCAGAACAGAAGTGACAGGAGTCTTTGGAGCTGTGAGGCTGACTTATAAACCAAGGACTGGCCAGATAGCTGAGTGGATCAAAGTGACTGCCAGCAGGCACAGGGGCCAGGGGTCTGATCCCCCGTCCTGCCATGCTGGCCCTGCCCTCGGGGCAGGCTGAGACAGCAATTGAGACTGTGTGGTAGTGGTTGCCTGCAATCCCAGCTCTTGGGAGACTATAAATAGGTGGATCACTAGGAGTCCGGTCTGTCAGTGAGACTCTGAACACCCTGCAGACCCTTTCTTAAAGTATAAAATAATAATAATAACAATAATAATAATAATAATAATTAATAATAATACATTGGTGAAGCAAAGGGTCCTATATACATTTCCACAGGCTGCGCACGTGTCAGCATTTGCAGGTGGTACAATAGATGCTCCATGGATGCTCTTGAAATAAAAGAGTGAAGGGGTGGGGAAGGCACTGTTACCCCCATTGTAAGGGTGGAACACTGAGTCTCATAGACACTGAAGACTTGCTCGAAGCCCCACCAAGAGGCAGCACTGTACCCAGAGGCAGATCTGTGTCCGTGGGAGCAGCACAGAGGCAGAGTGGGCCAGAGCCAACAGGGCAGAGCTGAGACAGCCCTAGGTGGACAAAGTGTATACACAACTTAAATTTTGATGTGTGCCTTCTTCTCAAGTATTTTAAGCATTAGAGCCTAACAGAAATATGAGCTTCATACAGAGCAGAACAAAAGTGACAGCTCTGCACATCTGCCCTCTGTCATCCGGTGGTGGACTCCCCTACAATGACAGTGGGCAGAGCCAGAAAGACAAATAACCATGTCCTCACCTTCCAGAGAGAGTGCTGGCCACAGGGAGTGGCACTATTCCTCCTTGTTGTTCAAGAAAGACAAATCAACTCTCCTAAATTACACCCCTCTGTCTGCACTGCAGGGATTATACATCCTCCCTACCTGCTCTGTAAGCATCTACTGTGCTGGTCTGTAGCTGAACAATGTCAAGGATTCTGACAAACTGCCTGTGCTCACATGCCCAGCCTGGCTTTCTGCTCCTTCACCTTTCCCTGGGATAGGGAAAGGTTCCTCACAAATATTTGCAGAGTGAAAATAAGCTAGACTAAGAGCTGCTCCCTGAGGGAGCTCACCCCCCAGACTACCTAGACAGGTGAGGACCTAGGAGCTTGGCTGATGTGAATAGCCTAGAGTGTTCAGGGGCTTCTCTTTGAATCCCTGTCCTGCCACTTACATGGCTGTGTGACTCTGACAAGATTCTACCATCTCTGGTCCTGCTGGGACAGCTGGAGGGCTAAAGAATACCCGAAGTAGTTTCCAAGGGTAAATGAAGCTCCATGCGTGAGGTTAGCCACAAGTACTCGCCTCTGTGAAGTGCCTAGGAAAGCTAGTCACGCGGCCTCTTAGAGAGCCAACGAGGGCTTGTAGTCTCTATGTAGGGTGCACATGGTCCAGGGTGTCCAGGAGGAGAAGCGTGGTCAATGGAGCAAGGAGAAGGCTGCCCTGGCCAGGGCAAGGGTGGGACACTAGATGGGGCCAGGGCACTCAGGGGAGGCCTTTCTCCCTTTCCTTCCTGGGTTGGCAACAGATATGTGCCAGCAGTGGCCACCTGCCTTCAATGTGCACACTGGTTTCGCTTGTGCCAGGCTGTTACACACGATACAGGTTCCACTCATTCTACTGTGTGACATTCCAGACCAACTCCTGCACTGCCTTTCTCCGAGTTTGCCTCCACACTATGCAATATGTTACATAATTATATATGGGGTTTTTCCAACCTCTTTTTTTTTTTTTCGGAACTGGGGATTGAATTCAAACCCTTGTGCTTTCCAGGGAAGTGCTCATTCTACTGAGCCATCTCCCTGGCTCCTCAACCTCTTTATGACAGTATTTGTTTTTAATATGTGGCTTTCTGGTTCACGTAAAACTTCACAAGTTGCTTTGGAGGCTGTCTTACGATGCTTAGGTTATGCTACCATCCATGAGCACAGCGCCGAATACTTTACAAGACAAGCTGCCTGTGCTCCACTCAGAGCAGCACAGTGAGGCAGGGCACAGCAGCTCCAGCAATTCACAGCAAGCCTAACAGCTCTCTACATGGGAGGAGTCCCCCGGAGGCCGGGGCTCTGAGGCCGGGGCATAAGCCTCCCAGCTGCTCTTTGACAAAGCTTCACACAATTCTGGTGCAACTGTCCTTGCTCCACACAGGGGAGAAGCAGCATTCATTGCTCCTTTCCCTTGGAGGTGAAGAGGGTGACACCTGAGAGAGACCTGGCCTCCATGTGCACAGCTGGGACGTGGTGCCCAACATCGACCCTTGCAAATGGCAGTGCAGGCTCCGTCCTCACCTCCAGCTCTGTGGCCCCGAGCATCCTGCAGGCTGCTGCCCATCTCGCCTCTGTCTCTGTCCTCTCAAACTTCTTCCTCTGGCAGCTCACACTGTTTTTGACTGCAGGACACAAGAGCACTTCCCATCCTGGAGAGCTGTCACTTATGTGGAAGAATCTCCTCCACAGCCCAGGGAAGGAGCCAGAGTCATTGTCCCATTGTCCTCATCTTTGACCTTCCTTTCTGTTTCTGTTCTCTTTACCTCAGGATCTCTTTTACCCATGATTCCAGAGTATTTCTTTGCACACTTTGATTCACTTTGGGATATCTAGAAGAGCTTGCAAGTTGCTGCCCCAGAAATTCTGGTAAAGGCTAGTGACAGCTAAGGATGCAAGAAATGACAGCCTCCCAGAGGTCACTCACCCACCCAGCATGCCATAGCTGAAGGGACAGTCCAGAGCAGCAGCCTAGATCTGGGTTTCTCTACTTTCCCAGGAGTGACACCCACACTGAGGAGGGACACCAAAGGCCACCCAAGGAAGGCGAGTGCTGTGCTAACACTGGGGTAGCCTCCCAAATATGTTTCAGCCAGAGAGCAGATGCTAGGACACCTCTGGTGCTGAAATGCCTCCCTGCTGGAATCAGGAGGAGACCTAAGCCCGCAGCTGCACAGCAGTCAAGGCCAGCAGGGGAAGCCTCTGCTGGAGCCAGGAGAGATGCGGGAACCTTTCTCACTGCCCTGGTCCAGCCAGAGGTGGGAGGTGGATCAGACAGGAGAAGCTGGGAGGAAGGAGGAGGCAACTGGAAGGAGTGATCAAGAGACAAGGTTGGGAGCAGATCAGATAAAATGTTTCCAACCTGGGAGAAAAGGCACTTTTAGGAAAGAGTTTCTACAGAGCCCCAGACAGCACTGCACACAAACACAGCCATCTCTCCAAAGCACCTCCTGAGCAACACCCCGAACTCACCATCCCAACCTCAACACCCACCCCCAGCCCAGCTTTCTATCATCCGCATAGCCCAGGGCCCCCTCATACTATGTAAGCACCCCTTTTCTCCTCCAATCCAAGCTGCCCTGAACAAGTCAACCTTGGAAATGACCTTCAAATTCCAAGCTTGTAAGATGAGGCCAAATTCAGAATGGAAAAGCCGTGGGAAAGCGAAAGCCCCAGAAACCAAAGGGTGGACGCTGTCTCCCATGCTTCAGGCAAGACGTGCCTGCTCTTTCTCCAGGACTTAAAGGCCGCG
Source organism: Ctenomys sociabilis (assembly GCA_004027165.1). Taxonomy (NCBI): domain Eukaryota; kingdom Metazoa; phylum Chordata; class Mammalia; order Rodentia; family Ctenomyidae; genus Ctenomys; species Ctenomys sociabilis. The sequence continues at coordinate 63,817 of PVKA01001347.1, read as the reverse complement.
CCCTCTTTTTCTGGGCAATGCAAAGAATGAGGCTGGGATTCCAGTGGGGTAAAACATTCTCACATTGTGTGGCAACAATGAAGGCTTTCCATGGGCCACGGGCCACTTGGCATGGAGTTCACATGGCTCAAATCACTTTGTGGGGAAGCAGGTGGGGGGGCTCAGGGGCCTTCTCAGGAGCAGTTCTTAGGCTGCTTGACTTCATGGAATACTAGCTGTGGGCACCGGGCTCAGATCATCTGAGCGAAACTCCTACAGTGTTGGGGCTATGACCTCAGCCTTGCAGAGAGAGCCCCTGCAGGCCGGGTCCACAGCTGGGTGACACAGGATAGTTTGGCTTTCACGTCATCTCTCCTTGCCTCCTTTTCTACATCTGTAAAACAAGAATTTTACCACTTGGAACTCTCTCAATTTTAAAATATTCTGTCCAAGACTGGCCATCCATTGCAAAGTGCCTCGTGCTCAATGAAAAGTGAGAGGTTCGTTCAGAAAGCAGGAAGAATGAGCTATCAGGGCTCTGGAAATACAAAGGTTTCCATCCTTACACCATCTCTCTTGCAGTGTTGTCCTTACAGTTTTTGTTTGCTGTTTCATAAGAAAAAATTAAACTTCATATTGCCAATCTTTCATTCTGGGTAATGCTGGCTATCAGTGCAGATGTGAGAAGGTTTAACTCACACACAAAATGACCAAAACCACAGAGTCCAAGTCTGTGGCCAGCATACCTGTTCTTGCTTTGCCCGATGGTACACGTGCTACATAGAAATAGCCCAGCCATTTCCATTTCCCTGGTTGTCACGTGCATGCTCTGTCACACCCACCTTCTGCTTGTGCTCAGTAGGTGAGGGCTGGGGGACAGGAGCCCTGGTCTTCCCTGTAAGTCTTTTGCCTCCTGTCTCTAATTTCAGAACAAGTAGGGATACAAGAGGATCAGAAAGGATGCAGCCAGGTTGTCCAAATCCCTGCAATTCTGAGAACATCACAGCCGTCTTGTGTTTGAAACAAGTTCTGTTCAAGAACATCAGGCCTTTCAGGGGGGCACTGTGACTGAGGCGGGTACGGCAGTCCACATCAGAGTTCCCTCAGCACCATGCGCCTGAGCATCTGAGTGGCACACCTAAGCTCAGCGAGGGGAGAAGGTGGGGTGGGGACTGTCGGGCTGCAGAGCTAGCAGGATGATCTCTGAGCTAATGTGGGGCCCGGACTCCAGTATCAGTCACCGGGGGATTCAGGCTAACCTGGGCCTGACCAGAGGTCAATAGGAATTCCAGAGGAAAGATCAGGCTGGAGCAGAAGGGAGCAAAAGACAAGCCCTTCCCAGCAAGCCTGTCCAGACTGAGGGGCCGTGGCCCAGCAGGGCTGCCTGGGTTGATTCCTGGTAGAAGCGCGCCCTCTCGTGGCATAAATGGGCAATGGTCGCCGACCTGGGCTGAGACCAGTTTAAACTAGTCAACTAGTGTAGCTCCCCTGTGGGTAGGACTGGTGGCTGCGGAGTCTTCTATGTGTGGGTGTACATGAGTCGAAAGGCTGTCCAGGTGGGCTGGCTTTACTTCTGCCTTATTCTGGCTAGTCACCTGTGCCCTCTGCTGCTCCCTCTTGCCCAAATGTGGGGCATGCATTATCTGAAAGATTCTGGGAGTCTTCACACTGCATCACCATTCGATAATTGGAAAACTTGGAGTAAAGCAGGTTATTTTTCCCAGTGTTAGTGGCCTCATTCAATTAGCTGATGTCTCAAGTGGGACAGAAGGCAGACTTCCTCTGAGCAGAGGGCTCTCTGGTTGGGGCTCCCTGGGTTTATCATTGAGCACTGGTGTCTTGCTAGGTCTCCCGCCAGATGCCCACCCTGTAGACTCTGACCTTGCAGCTGCTATAGTGGCCTAAACTAATATCCATGTATTAATATAATCATATATATATATATATATATATATATATATATATATATATATATGTCTTTTAAGCTATATTTGCAAGCACAAGGGCCTGAGTTCAGTTCCCAGTTCTGCCAAAACAAACAACTATATTTAAAAGAGTATTATTACTATTATTGTTATTATTATTATTATTTATATGGTACAGGGTCTTGCTATGCAGCTTGGACTCATAGTGACCCTCGTGTTTTCAGCCTCCCCAGCATTGGGATTACAGGTATACACCAGCACAGCAGGACTTGGTAGCTGGCTCAGCACCAAGGGGAGAGGGCCAGCATGACATGTGGTGTTGGGGATTGAACCCCAGTCCCTGCATTTGCCTAAGCAGTTGCTTAGTCCACTAAGCTATCTTGTGGGCTGGAAAGATCATTATTTCTTACCCCTTCTCTCTCTCCATATCTACTAGCGTTCTATTTTGCTCAATAGATGATAATATTTTTATCATAATTTACATTGCAAGCTTTATAGATTTTCAAGTGAAAGCTGATAGGATGGTCTTAAAATGCAACTTCCCTATCTCCCAGCCTCTCTTTCCTTAGCACTCTGAAAGGAGGATGGGATAGGTGTTGGAGGGTTCCGACCAACAGTTTTGTGCAGCAATGGAGATGGAATATCTTTTCTTCTTGCCATCTTAATCTGAGCTTCAATAATGAATTTGCAAGATTATGTGTTTAATGTGTTTCCTTGTGAACCTGTTTCCAGAGTGATAATTTGTAGATGTGCCTGTGTGTGTGTGTGTGTGTGTGTGTGTCCCCACCTGCCATCATGAGTGTGTTACCTTCTCTAGAAATAATTAAAATTAAAATTCCAAATTTATCTGCGAAGCAATCTGATGATAATTTTCCTCCCCAGTCCTTTACATTTTGAAGCTTCAGGCAACTTCGTGCTAAGCAGGACTCACTTGGATTTGATCTCTTTACCTGCAGCTTCCAATCCACAGGAAGGCACGGGGGATACTCACTCAACACACTTGCACCAAGTGCCTGTGGTCTGTAGAGCAAGGTTTGAAGAGGCTCCGCCTCTCTGGTGGCCGAAGTCAGCGATGGGGAAACAGGTGAACGAAGGGCGCTGCGCAGGCACCTGCATGAAGATCTCTGGCTTCCCGTGCAGCATGTCTAATCCGATTGATCGGATCACATCAGGTGGGAACTGTTGAGATGAAGGCCACATGGCGACTGGCTACATGACGCATGTATCCTGTGGCATCTGTCGCCAAGAGCCTCTCGGTCTTCCCAAGGACAGGCAGCATGGCAGTCTCAGCATGATTCTTCAGTATTTATATTTACACTTAATTCTTTGTATATTAAGCATCCAATTCATCACTATATTTATAAAGTCTTGTGCAAAAATCAGGAACCTGTAGAGGTGAGAGTAACATATTAATGTTTAGGTTTCCTGGGTAGATAAACTTGTGCCTTTTCTCTTGTGGCAAAGGAAGATGCCACAGAAAATGTGAAGACAACCAAAAAATATTAAATATTAAAATTAGAATCTTTACATAGCTTAACCTTCATAAATATTCAGTACCAATGAATTATTTGTTGTGTTTTCCTCTTCAGCATTTTCACACTAAGAAAAATATATTTTGAACAGTATTGAGATAGGCAGTAAGCGTAAAAATGTCATGGTTTCATCACTTAATTTCATAAATACCGGCCAACATCATAAGAAATCTGTCCTAAATATTATTTAAATTTCTCTACTGAATCCTGCTATATATAAGTATTATCACATTAGTAGATCCTTCTCTACTTGGTGAATATTTTCATTGGTTTAATATTTTTCTCTCATTATGGAAACAAATGTGAAAATCATTGTATCCCTTAGCACCTTTCTGTTGAAATAAGGCTTAAGCCCAAAGGACAGCCTCATTTTCCTGTGGTGTGTGGAGGGGACAGTTAGAAATTCTCCCTGCCACTCTGCAGCCTTGGATTTTGGACCGGCTTCTTCGCCACTCTCTCAGGCTGCTCGCTGGGAGGTGCAGAATGAGGTCTGTGAATACATGACACCTGCTGGAAAGAGACAGAGAAGGAATTTCCAGCTGTCCCTGTGCCCCAGGGACACTTCCACAGCCCTTGTTGGAAAATTTGGGTCGTGTGGCTGTCCACAGTGGCAGGAGGGGAGGAGGGCCATGGCTCCTCAGTCCGTGGTTCTGAGGAGGGAGAAAGCAACTGTGCACGGCTGCAGGGGAAGCCACCGCCATTGCTTGCTACAATCTTCTTTGTTTATCAATCTTTTCTTGGTGATATTTCTACTTTCCTAAAGAATGCTTCTCTGTACAGGTTCTCCACTGTCTAAAGGCCATGAAAAGTTTTAGGATCTTGTGGACATAAACCATTGTGCTTTAAGCTGGTATCTTGGAGTTACTTTTCACTGAAATGATACCACTGAGTTAACAAAGACAAAATTATAATTATTAATAATACCACCATGATAGTTTTGCATATTTGATCTATTCAAGGAGGTTGAGATGGCCCATTCCAGGTAGTGTTTAGTTGATTGGTGGTGCTGGGGTAGTGGCTTATGTAATCATGACCGTCCCATTTAAACATTGTGTGTGTATGTATGTGTGTGTGTGTGTGCACCTGTGGGCATTAGTACATGCATACACATCTGTGAATGAATGTATGTGTACTGTGTGGATGTTTATGCTGCCAAGTGTGAGCATGTGTGTGAAGCATGTATGCGCATGACTGTAGTTCTATGGTATGACTGGCAGTACAAGGAGATGTAGAATACACCTCAAAAGCTTGGTGTCCAGGCGTCACAGACGTGGTAACCTCTGCACTCCCATCCTAACTGGATTTTCTCCTCATATTTCCTCTTGATACATCATTTTGTGAGCCCCACGTCCCCATCTTTAAAGCCAGCATAGCTTGTACTTTACCACAAAGGTTACTGTGGGAAACACAAGCAAGAACCAGACATCAACCATAAGGGAGGAGACCTGAAGAAGACAGCAGGACCCCAGGGATCCCAACAGGGAGCGGCGCACTGGAGACATAGATCCCAGGGGGCTCCTGGTGCCCCCAGGAGAAGGTGAATGGAGCTGGGCCCAGGCCACCACCAGAGCTCTAGGCCCGCTGGACCTCAGGCACCCAGCCCTCACCAGGGAGTCACTGGGCTCTCTTTTGGGAAGAGGGTGAATCCTCACCAGGTGTGCTGGGTCTGTCCCTGACCCTGCCCTCACAGGCTGAGCAGCCTACCATGTGTGCTTGCCCTAGCGAGCCTGAACATGATGTGCGCCCACGACGCAGGAGGTGGACCCTGCCTTGGTCTTCAGGTGCTGAACGCCTGCATCCCAGAGGAACAGGGCTGAAATGTGACTGGCGTGAGATAGGCAGAAGGGATTCTGCGCAGCGTGTGGAACATCTGGATCTTCCTGCAGAGGTCCTCGGTTCTCCATGCCCAGTCTGCCTCCTCTTCTCAGATGGGGCACATTCCTGGCCACCTTCCAGCTCCTTGTCTGCTCTTGGCTTGACACTTTCCCCAGGGCATGTAGGCAAGCCCCAGCTCCACAGATGTCCTTCTTCAGGTGGAGAGTCCCTTCAAAAGGCCTCTGAGGTCCTCTGGCTGGCACGGTGACTCAACATGCAGAACTGACATGACTTCATGATTAGGCAGTGGACTCGGGAAAAATTTTCATCTCTTACTCTGCATCCCACAGGGGCATAGTGAGCCCCACGTGGCAGGCCACTGGGCAGAAGTCACAGGGCTTGTTGACTTCTAGGATGAGCTAATGCTTCACATAAAGATGTGTGTGTAATTTCAAATTTTAATCCACATAAGTAATGTATCATGAATTACTATAAGTGTCCCTGTATCATGTTATATGTGCATACATGACATGTATGTATATGCACATATTTGAATGTAAAGACATATAAATGACATGCATTTATATTTTTCACACATTATTGCACATTGTATTTCACATACAATAATGCAGAACCTATGGGGAATGTTTTCCAGGTCCCTTCAGATACCAAAAGCTCAAGTCCCTTTTATCCAATAGCATAATCCTTGCATACAACTTACACGATCCTCTCCTATACTTTAAATCTTCCTTAGAGTACTTGTAATACTAATAAAGTGTAAATGCTGTGTAGCTGTTGTACTGTATCATTCAGAGCAAGACAAGGAAAGAAATATGTACATTTTCTATACAACTGGAATTTTTCCAAGTTTTTTTAATTTGTGGTCAGTTGACTCCTCAGATGTAGAACACAATGGCTAGAAAAGGCTACCTGTATGTAGTAAACAATTTTTACCCATAACATGTACAGTGTGTGAAGTGTGTGAGCCTCTAATCATGGAAGTGGATACATTATATTAACCTCAATCTCCCTCCCCTCCCAACTGCTTGCCTACTAAGGTATAACTGAAGAGCAGTGGGTATAGGATTAGAAGACCTGAGTTGTAAGTCTGGTGTTCTGCCTTGACTGTCTGGTCTTCAGGGAAGTTAACTAAGCTCTTTTAGCCCTTGCCTATGACTGCAGAGTACAGTTTGCTCTTGGTAGGAGGTCTGTGCTGACCTGTAGTCATGAGAATGAACTGGGACTCACGAGTCACACAGGGCAGGAGGCACCCTAGTCTGTCCTTCTGTAGTGCCTGAGAGCACTGAGAACTCTCCAGCCCCCAGCATGGGCCTGGAACCCAGAGGGGACAGGGAAGGTGCCGGAGCCTTTGAGGAATCCCTGCTCTTTGGGGGAAACAGATGTGAATCAGAGTCCTCAGTGCATGCCAGGCTGGAGCAGGACAGGGCTGAGTGGCTTCAGGGGAGGGCTGAGCTCTGTGACATCACAGTAGGTAGAAAGAAGCATAATCGGAGAGTGGGCATGAATCCAGGCGGAGCACGAAATGCCTGGAAAGGGACTCCTGTGAGGCGGGGGCATGTGTGCCTTGGAAGTGGCTTTGATCTGAGCAAGGTGGGATATTTGTTGGAACCAATGTTTTGATTCATTGTCTTACAGATTAGAGATAAGATCCAGGTTTTAAGATCTTGTTTTCTACATTATAGGAATGAGTGAAAAAATGCAAGGGATCCATAAACCTTTCCAGGCCTTGCTGTCCCCCTTTTTTAGAAAATGAAGCAGCTTCATAAAACTACTTTACCAAAGTAGTTTAGCGAACCAAGGCTCACTTTGATTCTGTGAGGTCACGCAATGGCAAACTCCGGCGGTGTGACAGAAGAGCTAGAGACTAGATTCTCGACAATGGCCTTTGAATGTCACCTTCTGGACACGTGCTTAGTCATTATATTAATGGTTTTTCCTACCCTCTTGCTTAACAAAAAAGGACATTAAATCTAACCTCTAGCCCCAAGACAACAAAGTTGTCAAACCGATTTGAGGGAATGATTCAGCAACATGCATGCTGGCATCCTGGGTGTCATTGTCCTGCACCACCCACTAGCCAGAGACTCTGCGCTTGCTGGACACCTGCTGTGCATCAGGCCGGCTTCAAGCACTAAGGCATGTGGATAAGGAGACAGGACCCCAGCCATCAGAGGGCTCACAGTATGGAGGAGACAAAGGAGGAAGAAAATTAGTGAACTGCAACATCTTTAGAGAAGTAGTTATAAGCAGCATGGGATGATAAGATTTGGGATACATATGAAGCTTTGCTGAGAACCCAGCTGACCCCTTGGTGACAAGGCCCATGTGTGGATGACACCCCTGACACAAGGTACAGCAGTAGAAAGGACTGCAGCAATCTCTCAGGACAACCACACCTCCTGCTGACTTGGCACTTTCTCTGCCAGACAATGGTCAGACAGGAGAGTAGAAAGAAATTCCTTGGAGTGACACTAAGTCTCTACAGATGCACTGAAGTGTGGGGATGGGATGCTTTACCCAAGGGAGAAGAAGGAGTCCAAAGAGCCCCTCAGAAGCAGCCCACACCACTGCTGAGGGTGGGAGATGCAAGGGTGGAGATAGGGCCTGCGGAGTCAGAAAGAGACAGATCTCTTGGAGGAAATGGATATTTAAGGGCAATATGTGGGAGAAAGTATCCCAGAGCCCCCAAAGCTGACACCTTTGAGAGAGAGAATGAAAAGGAGGTAAGAGAAAAGAATACGATGGAGAAAGAGGAAGAAGAAAAGACAGAAACAGAAAAAAGAGACAAGGAGAAACCAACTGTAACTTAGTTGTAATTGAGCCACTAAGGTATCATGCATAAAAATATTTCTAAATGTTTCTTTTGGTGTTCCCACTCCAGGAAAATGTCTTTTCACCCCTTTGAAAATAATGGGAGACAATCATGCACTAAGTGCAAATGGAAGCACAATGCTTCCGGTTTGCGTACGGATTAGTTTACAGGCAGATCCGTGTGCCCTGCTCTGCCAGGAGCCTGCTGGGAAGACGAGCCACCGTCTGGAGCCTGGGATCATGGATCCCACCTAGGCACAACGTGCATGGAAAATTCATACACAATTCCCATTTGACCCAACCTTTCTCCTCCTCCTAGGTATCTCCTGAAAAGAGGTAATGCCACCACATCGCAATGATGCACACAGACCATGCTTTTGTAGCAGGACAAGTCATAACAGCTAGAACATGGACATGTCCTATGTGTCCACCAACAGATGAATGGATAAAGAAAGAAAATGTGGTATTTTTACATAATGCAGTATTACTTTATCATAAAAAGGATATACTTGAGTCATCTTGTAGAAAAATGGATATACCTTAAAACCGTAATGCTAAGTGAAATAAATCAGATATGAAAGTTTAAATACAAAAGATCAATAAATATCAAAATAAAAGATAGATAATAGGATATAGGGAGGTAAATCTTTCTCAGATGGGAAGGGGATCAAGAGTTGAAGCGAAATCAAGGGGTAAGGAGGGGAGGAGAAGGCAATGGAAAAAGAATTAAGATATGTTATGTTCGTGTACCAGCTCCCCATAAAGAAAGAAGCCATTTTAGGGCTGGCCAAATAGCTCAGCAGATTAAAGTACCTGCTAGCAGGAGCAGCAGCCAGAGGTTCAATCCCTGGGATGCCGTGCCGGTCCTGACCCCCAGGGTGCTCTGATTAACGAACTTTGTTCTCAGTGAGGGCAAGTGGGTCATCACTGCCATCCCAGGGTGCTCTGAGACCGTGATTGAAACAGGGCATAGTGGCACACACCTGTAATTCCTGCACTTGGGAGGTGTAAACAGGAGAGTCAGTGTGAGTCCAGTCTAGTAGTGAGACCCTGAACACCCTGTAGACCCTTCTCTAAAATACAGAAAAAAAAGAATGTAACATATGTGCTATAACTTACTAATGAAAAATATAAATACACTTTATGTGGGATAAAGAAAAGAAAAATTCAGAGTGGCAAATTTTCACTTATTTTTACTGATAATTACATTAAAAGTAAATGGTTTAAATGCTGCCCAAAGGATTTTCCAATGGAATGAAAAAGCGACACCTACTGTTTTCCACATGCTGTAAGCGCACTTGAATCTTAGAGACGCAGCAACCTGACAGTGACAAAGCGAGAGATGGACCACACCAACCGCAAGCCTCAGAAGTCTGTGGTCGTCACCTTAATGTTGGAAAGAAGTAGTGGATGCAGATAGAAGTTCTATGATGACCCAGAAGCGTCTCTGTCAGGAATATATCACAATCTATGGATGCAGTTGAACGCACTGTTCTAGAGAGCATAAAAGAGAAACTTTAGGATACTTGGAAATTTCAATGCCAGCCTGAGTAAGCAGGAAGACCAGTAAGTCAGAATGAGTAAAGAGAAAGATTAGGAAACTGTTTCCGGGTTTTCCACCTGCAGCTAGCCACGGTTTCCCTTTTCAGGTGCAGAGGGTGAGGCCCGTTCCTTCGCTGCAGCACCGGCCTCTGCTGCCAGGTGTTACCAGCGGCTTTGCCTAGTTGGCATCCAAACAGTCGGCAGCTGTGGCTGGACGCCCGCTGGGCAGGAGAGAGGGGCAGGGCAGCCCCCCCCCACATGCCACAGCGCTGAGACCTGGCACCGTGTGCTGCGACCTGTGGCTCCTTAAGGTCGCAAAGGGCTGAACACTGGGTGGAGCCTCTGAACAGAATGGAATCCAGATAGAAATCCATTACCTTAAGATCGTGATACCGAAATATGCATGAATTAAGCAGTGTTTTTATAAGTAGCCTGTGAGTAAAGGACACAACCACACAGAAGGCTAAAAAGTAGCTTATGCCAAATGTTAGGGGAAATAATCAGACAAAAAATATGTTGGGATGCAGTTGAAATGATGCCGAAGGGCAAATGTTCAGATGCCTTCTTTGTGTACAAGGGCAGCGATTCCTCCTGTGAGTGCTGTGGGAGAGGGGATTTGGAGACGTGAGCTGCTTGACTGAGAGCCCAGCCCTCCCCTTCTGCTCCAGGGCAGCATCCTTGCCACAGTGTTCCTTTTCTGCCTGGCATCTCAGCTCTTCCATCCCCTAAGTGATACAGGGTAAACTATGTTACAGGGTAAACTATGTTCCCTCAGATTTGTGCAGTGCCAAGCACCTCAGAACACAATCTTACTTGGGCATAGGGCCTTGCGTGTAGGGTCAGACAAGATGAGGCTAGATAACAAGGTGGAAAGTATTAATTATTGAATCTTTGATATAATTCAGGTATAAAAAAATAAGATACAGTTAATGACTTGACAGTCTGAACTGTACTCATGATGGCTTTTATGAAATTCACATCTGAACAGGGCTTAACTCTCTAACCAGGTTCTTATTCTGCAGGGCAGAGAAACCATGGGGTGAAAATCCTCATTTTTCCTTCTTAAATAGCTATTACTTTGTCTGAACTATTTATATTAGCAGAGAAATAAAATATGAGGATCAAGAAAAAAAAAGATATGCAAAGAGCTACACTCTCTTTATTTACTGATAAGAGTCATATGCTATAATAATGTCTGTAAGTATAACATCATGTATACACCTTCTATGATACCAAAACATTATGAAAACAGTTTGCAATGTATTAATTTATCAAATCCATCTTGTCAAGGTATCTTAAAGCTATCTCATTGATATTTGTACTTCAATAAAACAAAAATAAAAATAAATAAATAAATAATAAAAAGGGATGGGTCTGTAATCAAGTCTGACTATTGTTTGTGTCCTTAGCCACATGTGGAATGGAAACCCAGGCATTCAAGGCCAAAATGGAAGAAATAAACACATGCGGCTACACCACAGATAGGGCAAACCCAGAGAAGACAGAGAAGTTACCTCTCCACAGACAGAAAGCTCAGTGAAGGGCAGCAGGGCCAGCTACTCCACCGGAGTAGGGTAACAGTGGGTTGCTTCAAATAAGATTCCCGCTCTTATCCTGCTGGTCCCTCTATCCTGGGGAGGATCCCAAGATCAGAATGTGTTAGGAAAAGTATGAGCCACCTCCCAACTGTATGAAAAAGGGAGCAGGTTTGCACAATTCAGTGCAAACCCAGGCACTTTGGCCAGATGGATCTTCAGCAGGCCTTGTCCCTGCCCCCACCTCCTGGTTATGGGGCCTTGATGGGGCTGCTTCCCCTGAGCATGCGCAGACCTTAGAGCTCCTCACCAAGCAGCCCCACGAAGGAGGCATGCTAGTTATGGGGTCTTTCTTGGGTTCTTTTCTTTTTTTATGTATTTAGTACAGGGTCTTACTACGCAGATCAGATTCGTAGTGATCCTCCTGTTTTCAGCTTCCCAAGGGATGGGATTACAGGCATGTGGCACTACGCCAGTCTCAATTGCTGTCTCAGTGTTCCCCATGGGGCAGGGTCAGCATGGCATGCAGGGATTAACCCAAGTCTCTGCATCTGCCTAAGTAGACACTTTAATCCGCCGAGCTGTCTGGCCAGCCCTGTCTCTTGAGTTCTTATCCTGCTTCTTGATTGCCATAAGTGCATTACCTCCTCTTTGGATTAACCATTTGCCTCCTCCCTCACTCCAGCATTGCCCAAAAATGTAACTTCCTGTTCATTTTCCTCTGGGCAGCTACATCAAAGCCCTGCTGGATCCCTGCCTCAGTCACACACCTGGCCCCCAGACTCTGATGCCTGAGTTCAAATCTTCAGTTAATTCACTGTCCAGCTTTGAGTAAGTGACTTAATCTAACTTAATTCCCTAAAGACTCCTGCCTCACTACTGAGAAAGGGAAATTTAGAGATGGACAGACAGAACACAGGGAGAAGGCCACATGCAGATGAAGACATAGGTGGGATAATGTTTGCACCAAGGCAAGGAATCCCAGCTAGCCCTCGGAGCTGGGGAAGGCCCTCCCTCACAGCTTCAGAAGGAAGCAACCCTGCCAAAGCCTTGGTCTTGGGCTTCCAGCCCCCATGGCTGTGGGAGCACTCATTTCTGTTCTTCTAGCAACACCTTTGAGTGGTTTATGGCCATACTAGTACACTCGCACAGCTACTCTAAATTCCTTCTGTTTGACATATTTAACACTTCTGTCTTAAGATGGGAGCTGAATCAAATGACCCTGGAGCTAGCCAATAGTGTTTAATGGGGTGGGAGGGGGATACAGGGTGGAAAAGCTTTCACAGCAATTGGAAGGAACCGAGAGCTTCAGGCATAATGTAGCAGAGTGACCATACCTTGTGTGGGTTCAGAGAAAAGGTGTGGATTCTGCTTTCCACACCCTCTGCATGGTCTCTCTTCTCCCTGTCAGCACCAGCCAGCTTCAGGAGTCTCAGACTGGATTTTTGTTGAAAAAAAACACCTCCACCGACCCCAGAGGGTGAGTGGCTCTTTGCTAAGGAATGACTCTCTCAGAATCTCTGCTTAGCATACTTTTATGGTTCCTTGTAAGCATCTATTTACAGTTCTGCCTCTACCCCACCCCCCAGAGGGCAGACAGTGATCCATCCTCAAAGAATGATCATGGCTGAGAGGCTCTCTGAGTCCAGAAAAATCCAACTGGCTAGTGCTTCAGAGCTCAGACAAAGCCCCCACAGGGATGGATTGGGATGGGGCCTGAAGAAAGGGGACACTTTCTATCGATGGTGACAGGCAGACACTCAGGAGGGAGCAGTAATGGACAGATGGCTTTGGCAGAAGGACCTTGCTGGGGGACTCTCCATCTGCATTCTGACCTTTGAAGACCTGCGGGAAGGGGGAAATCAAGGCAGAGTTTAGATGTGTCTCCATACTATGTGTTTGGTCTTAATCATTTCCAAATACACTTTATAAATAATGATTTGTGGACTTTAACCAGGCTTACAGAGGAAGGAATGATTTCATCTTCTAGTGAATTCCATAGAGTGTCATTTGAGTGAGCCTTGAATGGGTTGGGGATAGGGAAAGAAAGACACTGAAGAGGGGCAGTGATTTTTATTTATTTATTTTAATTTATGAATTTGGTACAAGATCTGCCTATACAGCTCAGACTCACAGTGATCCTTCTGCTTTATCCTCCCCAGCACTGGGATTACAGGCCATCACCACACCCAGTTTCAATAACCAGTTTAGGGGGCCTGAGGTGTTTAGACCACTGAGCTATCTTCTCAGCCCCAGGTGATGCTTTTTAGGTGGGCTAGGACAGCCCCATCTTTCACTTGCCAGTCATATTGAGGGACACTCTGCACACATTGGGTGCTGTACAAGGTAGGCTTATCTTGGTTTCTGTGGGTATACTCTGCCCTCTCTCCAGATTCACGACATCACCTTTAATGACACTTTCCCAGAATGTATCCCCAGAGTTAAATCACATACAACTTCGTTGCCATGAGTATGGGTTTATGCCTGGGCTATTTTCTTCCATCTATAGGTTTCCACTGTATCATACTGTTGTGATTATTGTAGCTTTGTAGTAAGTTTTGGGATCAGAATATGTGATGCCTCCTGCTTTGTTCTTGCTGAAGATTGCTTTACTTCTTTAGGGAGTTTCACAAATCCATACGAACTTTAGAGTTATTTTTATAGATTTCCATAAAACCTGTACTGAGATTGTAATTGGGTTTGCACTGGATATGCCCTATCTCTTCTGTAAGTACGATTTACACCACTCATGATCCCAGGGGTTCTGGTCCCTCTATCCTGGGGAGGATCCCAAGATCAGAATGTGTTAGGAAAAGTATGAACCACTTCGAAACTATATGAAAAAGAAAGCAGTGTGACAGTCACACAATTCAGTGCAAACCCAGGCACTTTGGCCAGATGGATCTTCAGCAGGCCTTGCCCCCTGCCCCCACCTCCTGGTTATGGGGTCTTGATGGAGCTGCTTCCCCAGAGCATGCGCAGACCTTAGAGCTCCTCAACCATGAAGTCTTGCAAAGGTGGGATGGTGTGAGTATTTTGCATAATTTATGTGTCAGAGATCAAGAGACTTCACCTCCCTGGCTTTAGAGAAGCGAGCTTCCATGCCATGATCTGCTTTTGGGAGGCAGGGAACTCAGTTTGACTGTGTTACTTTCCTAGGGCTGACATAATGCACATAGTGACAACACAAATTCACTGCCTTACATTTTTGGAGATGAGAATTCCTACGAGGTCTCACAGACAAAGATCAAGCTGAGGGCAGTACTCCTGTTCTCAGGAGCTGCCCCAAAGGAAATCTGTGCTTTGCCTTTTCCAGTTTCTGGGGGTTGGGAACATTACGCAGGTCTCCTCTCTCTATCTTCAAAGCCAGCACAGTACTGACTATTGTTTTCCTGCTTCTACCAGACTGACTACAGCCAGGAGGGCTTCTCTACTTACAGAAGTCATGGAGTGTACAAGGCCCAGCTGGATGACCCAGAGTCCTCTCTCCTCTCAACAACCTTGACCTCCACCTCATCTGCAAAGTCTCCTTGGCTCATGGTAGCTAACATCCTTGAAAGTTCTTGGGGCATAGGAATTTGGGAGCAGCATTATTGTGTTTACTATACTGACTCTAGTCAACACCCAGAAAGAAAAAGAGACTTCAGAACTCATAACCTCCAAGGAAATAAATCCTGCTAACAAACACAGGAGCTAAGAAGAGGTCCCTTCCCTTCCCTGTTCTGGCCCCAAAGGAAGCTCAGCCTGGTTCCAACCCAGATATAATCCCAGGTTTTGTGGGCCTCCTGATCCATGCAGTTGAAGGAGCAACTAGTGCTGTTTTATATACCTGGGACTGTGAGGAGATCACTCTGCAGCCATAGTTAACTGAAGCCTGATATCAAGGCTTCTCTGACTTTGTTCATACTCATTTCTCCAAACCTATTTGCAGTGTCTTCTCTTCAACTTAAGCAGGCATACATTCTGAGAAACTTACGTGCTCAACCATCCACAATAAGTATGTTTTTAAAAATTTTTTTCATGTGGGACATATTATGCATTTTTTATTAGTGTGTATTATTATATACTTGAATATTATATAATATTATTTAATCAACTTCCATCAGTCCCCTGGCCCCACCCTCTAGTTCTTTATTTTTTGGTGCATTTCAATGTGTATAATGGACTTTGCTTGTATTCCTTCCCCCTATTACCTGCTCTTACAATCTCAGCTATACTAGTATTTGATCTATATTTAGAGAAATTAAAGTCACCATATCATAGGCATAAATGCTCACCTATGTTTACCATGGCCCAATACACAATAGCATTGATGGCAAACCTTCCTAGGTATTTATCAACACATGAGTGGATAAAGGAAATGCCTTTGTGAAAGCTGATGCAATCACTCAACCTCTCCCTGGGGTCTATCTTAGCAAGTTCCTGTCACCATTGGAAGCACCATATTATGTTTGCTCGCATATGCTTATCTTCGCAACTCATTTGTGACCATCTGTATTTCTTGAGTGTCTGGCCAGATCTTGGTAGCTAGATACTTCATAAATGTGTGTAGACTAGAAGTAAAATAGTTACATCCAGTAACAAACTATACATTCTGCAGTGGCTCATCTCAATGATGAAGCAAACTCCTGAGATTGGACCATCTTAGAACTGGAAAACGTATATCTCCATAAAAATAATGAAATTTTGTCATTTGCAGAAAAACGGAAGCATCTGGATTATCATTTTGAGTGACATAAGCCAGGATCAGAAAGACAGATGTCACATGTTCTCCTTAATATGTGGAATATAAAAAGATGAGAAGAAAGTAAAAGCAAAGCTATTATCAAACAAATAGAAAAGAAAAAAGGATGAGATGGAAAGAGTAAGTTGTAGCTAGGATTTATAAGGGAATAGATTTAATACAGGACACATAATTAATAAGATTATTTTATTACAGTCACCCAAGGAGTCAAATACAAAAGAGTGCAGGAGATCTGTCCTTGGTCTAGAGACCCAAAGAATCCAGCTTTAGGCCTGAATCCTATAGCAATGCTCTGCATGAATGCAGCTGAAGCCCATAGCAATACTCTCCATGAACTCAGCTGGAGGCCTGAAGCCCACAGCTGTGTCTCATGCAAGTTTGCATCAAGGATCTGTGCCAGATCAGTGGTGGAAGTTAGGAAGTGTGCACCATCAGGATGAAAGATCTGTGTCTGCAGGCCAGAGAATATGTACTGGAGCCAGTAAATGATGCTCAAGCAAGGGACTGGAGCTCCCCTGAAAGAATCACAACCATTCTCAGTGACAGTGAGGATCTGAGCTCCTCTGATGATGAGAACAGCTGAGTTCATATCAGGAAAACCTGCATGATAGACTTCTCCAGGAAAATCAACAGGGCACCATCTTCCCTCTGTTTCTCCTTTTATGCTGTTGTCAACAATCCTCAAGTGAGCTTTCCACACCAAGAACCACACTGATGCAGTTCATCTAGGTGTGACACGTTGGTCATTAGTTAATCTACCACAGGCTTTGTGCTTCTGTACAATCAAATAGACATTTACCAAGTGACCAAAATCAAAAGTTATGTATTCTGAGCTTGGTATAATAAGAATTCACTACCCAAATCTAAATCAGACAAACACCAAGGAGGACAGGAGCAGGAAATTTCACAAGGAGAAATAAAGCCATTGCACAAGCCCTGATTGAAGGCTGCTGTCCCAAGGGAGCTATCTACCAATGTGATTTTTCAGAATATTTTATTTTCTCCACTTTGCCATATTTAGAAATGGTAGGAAATCTAAGCATTTTGTTAGTTACTCATCAAGAGCCAATTAGCAGAGTATGCAGCAAGCAAAGGCAATGGCAGCCCCAACAGCAGCAGGAGCAGAAGTAGCAGACTGTCTTCTCTCTCTCCCCTTACATTCTATACAGGCTGCCAGCCTATTGATTGGTGCCACCCACATCCAGCCTGGGACCTTCACTGCCTATAATCTGAATCCCATTATCGCACTTTTATTCCATATTCATACACCTCAACCCAGCCACCTTCAAAACTCCCCATCAGTGACTGCATGAGGCTTTGGGGGTATATTTAGATGTTAGCCATACCAGCATAATGGGATGATTTTCTGGCCTGCTCACTCAGATTCCAACTCAGGGCTTTGTTTTTACATCAGGTTAGGCCATTGTTCATGTGCATCTTCAATCTCCCAGTACTTTGCTAATGCCCATCATTCTATCCAGAGTACCATTTTCTACATTTTATCAAGCTGCCAAACTTCTGTTCAGCACTCATGCAGTCAAGGACTCTGTTCAACTGTACAGTCTTCTGTGAAGCCTGCTGCAATCACTCAACCCCTCCCTGATGTCTATCTTAGTCTTTTCATGGCACCACCATATTATGTTTGCTCACATATGCTTATCTTTGCAAATAATCATTGTGACCACCTGTATTTCTCTAGTGTCTGGCCAGACCTTGATAGCTAGATACTTCATAAATGTGTGTAGACTAGAAGAAAAATGGTCACTTTCAGTGACAAACTACACATTCTGCATCTAAACCAATGGCTCATTTCAATGATGAAGCAAACTCCTGAGATTGGACCATCTTAGATTTAGAAGGTGTTCAGCCCATCTTATCCTAATTATAAGAGAGGCAAAGAGATTTACAGGAAGTCTTGCGTAGTTCACATGAAAGAAAGAACTCAGGCAAGAGACCCAAAGGCAAACCTATAGGCCTTGATTCTGGTTGAGATTCTGTGAATCTTGGAGCCTGAGATGTGGAAAGACCTACAGCTATTATCCTGGAAATCCAACCCCTCCATCCCAGTTGGTAAAAAGGATGCTGGTACTTCAAGGCAGTGATTTGCCCACAGTAATTAACTCATGAATAATGGAAAATGACTCATCACCTCAAAACTCTTATGACTCAAACATTCAGAGGAATTAATAGTAAAATCCATAGAAGCAATGGAAAAAAAAAATAGTACTGGAGAAGTGTGAGAATATACTATTCTCTGTCCATATTTGTATGACTGTCATGTCTTGAAAACACAACCACAAATATGTAATGTGGTATATATGAGCCTGTGGCCCCAGGAGGAACCTAGGAAAAATGTAAGTCCACAACTATCGTATTTCTTAGATTTCTTTTATTTACTAACCAATGTAAATGGAGATGTTCAGGATCTTTCTTTCCTTTTCCATCAACTCAAATCCCTCTATAGTTAATTAAAAGCAATGGCCCTCTCTCTGCTGCGATGGAGGAATTCCATTTCAACAGTTCATCATCCTAATGGAGAAGTGGAGAAGGGATTTGTCTATTTCTGAATTGTCTTTTCTAAAGACCACAGAATTTAGATAAAATAAGTCAAGCAAAATTCCATGAGCAAAACTTTGTTTGGAATATAATAGTTCATCAATATTGATACATGATTTGGATTAGTATTATTGCTATGATGATAATTAATAACCTCATATGTGTGCAGGAATAGTGGTAGCAGCAGTAGCCATCCATAATGATCATAATAATGTGTAGAATATTGTAATTCTTTTCTGTGCTACACCATCATTTTCCCAATGGTATTCACTCAAAACTTTCCTTTACGATAGAAAAATGTTACCATGGGAGAGAGACATGTCATTTGAATCCTAAGCACTCCAGTTCCCCTTTGAGTATAACAGTGTTCACTGGAAAAACTTTCTGTTTTTATATATATTTTTATTTTTTTGTATTTAGTACAGAGTCTACAAGGCCTCACTGAGTAGACTGGACTTGATTCTCCTATTTTTCACCATCCCAAGTGCTGGGATTACAGGGCTATGCCACCATGTCCAGTATTGATCACCCTCTCAATGGGCACCACGTGTGGGGCAGGCACAGCACCTTGGAAATTGAACCCCGGTCGCTGTGCTCTGCCTAAGCAGGCGCTTTAGTGTTCTGAGTTATCTGGCCAGCCCCAAACTTTCTGTTTTTAGTTTTATAATTTTAGGAGTTTTTATCTTATAACTCAGTTGTGTCCCACATTTTCTGGTCAAAGAGATTATGGAGCCATAGAGGAAAGTGATCGATAATGTAGAGTGTGCCTAAGGAGAGTCACATGGAGAGAAAACATTCTCTCAGGCTTTCACAGAGAGCAAATTGGTCAAGCAATGGCCGTGACTCATCCACATGGCTGACATTGTCATGACTGACAAATCTACAGCACAGGATTTCAGGGTAAATACTGAGAGAATTTGACTGACCTTGTCAGATGCGAAAGTTACATTTCTTGTTATATAGGTCTTGCTTTAATCTTGGTCTTAACCAGGCAGTAGAAAAGTATAAAAATGAGGTATAAAAAGTAAAGTCATATTAATATGCTGAGCTCGAGTCAACAACCTCTGGCATTGCCAGTTCTATGGATAACCCACTACTATTATGGACTACTGGACTTTATTGTATTATTTTGCTGAATTCCCATGCCTACAATATTTAAATGGCAATGGAATACCCATCTCTGACAAAACCAAACAAAAAGAGGGATAAAAATGAAGGACCATTTTGTATCCTATAGAAAATAGTTATGCAGCTACTTTCCCTTAATTCAGTGAGAAGAAAGATTTGTACTAATGGTGTTTGAACAGGATATAATGTTGCATATTGTGCTATGGATAGCTACTAGGAAGACAACACTATGCAATGTATTAATTGCTGGAACTGACCTACTAATTGGTTTTGAAAATGTCTCATTGCTATTTGTCAATAAAATTATTTTAAAAATTAGGAGTTTTATTCTTTTAGATCAACATTTACACTTTTATTGTTTTTATTTTCTTTAATTTCATTTACTGTTCTATCATGATTTTTTTTTGTGTGGAACCAGGGATTGAATACAGGCCATTGCATTTGCCAGGGAAGCACTTATTCTACTGAGCAATCTCCCCTTCCCCTATCACAAAAAATTAATGTGCTTTGTTAAGAGAATTAAGCACCCCCTCAATAAAGTTTTATGTTAGAAATCAAATATTTTAGTAATATGATTAGTACTGAGGTGCATTTATGAGCAATACAGCTAGGTATGATTGGAATTTTTGTTTTGTTTTTGAGACAATGTTTCACTAGGCAGTCCAGACTGGTCTTGACTTCAGTGAACTTGGAACAAGTGGACTTACTGGAAATATACAGAGTGTGTCACCCAACCACAGCTGAATACACATGTTTTTGAGCTGCACATTGGATATTTTCTAAAATGGTCCACATACTAGTCCATACATAGGTTATGCTTAAGTATATGCAAGAAAACAGAAATGATCCCATGCATATTATCTTACCACAGTGCAATGAAACTGGAAACAAACAACAAACAAAATCAGAAAAACCACATAAATACATGGAAATTAAACAGCACCCTACTCAGCAGCCAGTGGGTCACAGATGAAATTAAACAGTATCTGCAATTCAATGAAAATTCAAGCATAACTTATTGGAATTTGTGGGATGCAATGATAGCAGTTCTTAGAGGGAAATTTATAGCTATGAACTCACACATTTGGAAAACAGGAGTCTTAATGGTAAAGCAGTAATCTATATTCACAACTATTGAAACCTATTTGATAAATTTCACATTATATGTGAATGAATATTAATTAGCATCACAAGGATTGGTTTTTCATGAATGGCACAGGTATTTTAACTATAAAAACAACTCCTATACAGTCATCCTGTTATAGACAAGAGAACTGACACTCAGAGAGCAAAGTTGATTTTTCTGAAATTGACAAATAAATTCTATCCAGGAAGTTTGGAATCAAACCTGCCCCATTCCAAAGCCTGATGCCTGAATGAATGCAACTTGTTAGCCACATGAATTTTGTTTGTGTCTGTACTCGACCAGTGGGGTAAAATCTTTCATTCTTGCCTTTTGAACATCTGCAAACCAAAGAATCCACAAGTACACTGAAGAATTAGATTCATGTCTTTGCAGGAGGTGGGGTAATGTTTGAAGCTGAGCATGGCTGCACACACCTGTAATTTTAGCATTCTGAGAGACTTAGGCAGAAGGATCACAAGTTCAAGTCCAGCCTGGGCCACTTAGTGGCTTAGCCAGACCTTGTTTCAAAATAAACAATAAAAAGAACTTGGAATGCAGCTCAGTGTGAAGCCCCAGATTTCAATCTCAGTGCCTCAAGAAAATAAAAATCTCTGCTGGTGCAAGAAATTCTTGGGCCAGAGATATAGCTCAGAGAACTAAGTGCCTGCTTAGACAAGGGCAGAGATCCAGCACTGGCCCCACCCCTGGGCATGCTGAACTGGCCATGGAGACCAATATTGGGTGTAGTGGCATAGCCCTGTAATCCTAACCCTGGGGAGGCTGAGACAGAAGGGTTACTATGAGTCTGAACTGCATAATAAGCCACTATACCAAATACATTAAAAAAAAAAAATTCTTGCCGGTGTGACAGAGCACAAGGCCAATAAATGAAGGAAGGGACCCAGGGAGCACAGAGCACAGGAAACTCCTCTGTGTAGCCTGTCTGCTAGACTAAGGTTAGGCTTGGGGTCCAGGGACAGTAGAAGCTACTTGATTTTACCAGAGCATGACTCAGCTAAGCACCTTCTATGCCCTTAGCCTGTGACAAACAGTTCTCTATCTCATGGGATATAATTGACCTTGATTGCCATCTGTGATTAGTACTTTGCCACCCGTTCAAGAAATCTTTGCCTGAAAGGCACACAGTCATGAAACATCTCTTTGTTTCATTCTGAAACTCAATTGTTTTTAAACTTTCAGACTTATGGCTGTGATTTTCTCAAATTACATTTTGTTTATAGACTCTGAAATAGCGGGGAAAGTTCATTTTTCTCCATACAAATAATAGAGTTTTGGAAGGCCAAAATTCATTGAAGAGACTGTTTGTTTCCCAGTGAAATTGTGTGTCACTGTAAATCAAATGACTGTCTGTGTGGGTCTCTTTCCAACTCTCATTGGTAACTTATTGCTCTATTTATCTACCTTTGTGTCAAAATCCACACTGACCTAATTACTGTAGCTTTATTGTAAGTCTTTATACTTAGCAACCCTCTAACTTAAAAAAAAAATCTCCTCGGTTACATCGCATGCATAGTAGTTTCCATAAAATTTCTCAACTTCTTCATCAATATCTACAATACCGACATAAAAAGAACAAACTGAGGCTAGGGATATAGCTCAACAGCATAAACATCTACCTGGAAAGTGTAAGGTCCCAAGTTTGATTCCTGGTGCAATCAATCAATCAATCAATCAATCAATAGAATAAACTGGAACTTTGACTAGAACTGTACTTGGTCTATATATGAAGTAAAAAGAGTTAAAACCTTTAAAAGCCCAGCATCATGTACATAGAATATCTCTCCACTGGTTCAGGTATTCTTTATTTTTTTTTTCCTGCACTGTTTTTTAGTATTCTGTGGAAATACTTACACCACTTGACCTAGATTGATTTTTAAATATTTAATGCTTTTAATATTATATACATTCCCATGGACTCATCCCTTAGTATTCTACATAACCCTTTGCTATTATAAATCATATTACTTTTAAATTTGCTTTTCTGTTTGTTGTTTCCAGAATATATAAACGTGATCATTTCATGTGGATCTCGTCCCTGACATCTTTGCTGGACTGAGTTATTACTTCTAAGTGCAGATAAGGTGATTGTTACATCCATATTGATGCCATTTGTGAAAGAACATAGCTTTATTCATCCCTTTTTAAATTCTATAGTCTTTGTTTACTTTTTGAATAAATAACACTAGCTAAGTGCTCTTGGTTAAAGCTGATTAATAGTGAACATGATAGACATCCATTTTCAGTCTCTGTCTTTCGAGGTAGAGCATTAAGTACTTCACCACTGAGTAGAGCTTAGCAGAAAGTTTTTGGCTAGTTTTAGATTAAGTTCCATTACTGTCATCAATATGGAACATATTTTGTCCATCTTCTTATACATTTACCAGGAAGATCATAGAATTTTTTTTAACATATTCTGTTCATGTATATATTAAAATGAGTACAATTTTGTATTATCTCAGATTTGCAATCCTGGAATAAATCCCACTTTGTCCATTTGTGTTACCCTTTTATACATTGCTGGATATTGCTACTTGGCAATGCCTTGAGGGAATTCCACTGCTGGCATTTATAATCAGTGCTGGGCATCATTTTCCAGTCTTTCAGAGTTCTAGTTAATTTTTTCACACCAGGGTTTTGCTTATTGCATGAAATCAGTTGGGAAGCATTACAACTTTCTCTTTTCTTCTGAGAGAGTTTGTGTAAGATTAATGTACTTTTCCTGTACATGCTTAGAAGTTATCATCATGAAGCAATCTGGGCCACAGGTTTTGTGGGAAAATTTTTATTCCATAATCAATATGTTTAATCAGTGTAGAGCTATTTACATTTTATGACTTCTTAATACTGCAATTGTTTTCCCTAGAAACTTGCTTACTTTTCTGGGCGAGTTGGCACATGTCTACACTCCCAACATATCGGAGGCTGAGGCAGGAGGATCATGGTGAGAACAACCTGGGCTGCAAGATGAGCTCAAGGCCAGCCTGAACTGCACAGCAAAATCCTGGTAATGTTCAATTGTTTGATCAATCTTTGATGTCTTTATCTGGTAATCTGAGCAGCAAATTTGATGATTAAAATATGTCATATAACAACCATTGTTACTTTCTTATTCTTGTTTTGAAATTCTGTACCATTTTTATTGTTTTATGTTTCTTTATTTTTATTTTTGTTCTTGTTCTTGGTATTTGCTTTTTCTTTTTCCTTTTTTGGCAGAACCAGGGTTTGAACTCAGGTCCTAACATTTAACAGACAAGTGTTTATTCCACCAAGCCATCTCCCTGGCCCTCTGAGCTATCTCCCAGGCTCCCTTGCTTTTTCTCTTTAAATTAAAATTTAAAAAAATGAATTGCTATTTCATCGAGATTTTTATAAGTATAGGCACGTTTTTTTCACAATAACCTATTTTTTATTGGCTCAGTGTCTGAAGATATTGTGCATCTTAATTTCTGGTATTGATTATTGTATTCTTTTTCTTGATCAGTACTGGTATAAACTTAATGATCTATCTTTTTATAAACCAATTTTTTTTTGTTTACTGATCTCCTTCATTATTCATTTTCTTTTCTAAAGACTAAATTTTTTTATTTGCAATTATTTCTTTCTATCCACTTTGTATTTCATTTACTGTCCTATTTCTTCTTGTGTATCTGACTTAGAAGATGTGGTTATTACTTTTCAGTATTTCTTCCTTTTAGTTTATATACTGAAAGCAAAATGAGTCTAATTTGCTTTTTCTTTGAGAATAACATGAATTTTATTTTAACAGATATTTGTTGTCACATACGTTAAAGTATTTTCTAACTCTAGCAGTACACTTTTGTGATCCATAATTTATTTTGAGTTGTCCTGCTTAATTTTCAGTTCTTTAAAATTTTTCATTATCTCTCCTTTTTGAATTATAATTAAGTTGAACAGTGGTTCAAAAACAAGCAATGCATTATTACAATTCTTTGAAATTTTTGGGCCAGGAAGATGGCTTAGTGGAATAAGTGTTTCCCTGGCAAATGCAAGGGCCTGAGTTCAATCCCTCATTCCACCAAAAAAAAAAAAAAAAAAAAAAAAAAAAAAAAAAAAAAAAAAAAAAAAAAAAAAAAAAAAAAAAAAAAAAAAAAAAAAAAAAGAAAAAGAAATTTGTAAAAATTTGCTTTTCATGTGTAATTCTATTTCATGTGTAATATATCATGAAAATTAGAAGAGAATGCAGTTGTTAGATGCCATGCTTGGTAAATAGCTGTAGATGCGTTAGGGGAATTGTCCCCCTGAAATCTTGTCTGGATGTATTGGTTCTGAGAACCAATCCTGCTGAAGCTGCTCCCATGGCCTTCTAACCGAGCATGCTGTGCTGTATAGTTATAACTGCAGGCTTCTCTCTCCTCTAATTCTATTATTCTTCACTTCATATATTTGAAGCTATAACTCAGAGGTATACAAATTCATTGTGAGGCTATTTATGCTATATTTGTCCTGTTGAATTTATCCTTTTACCACAGTGAAATATTTCTTGGTTATTATCAGTGTGTTAGTCACTGAAATCTAGTTTGCCTAACACTCAGCTTTCCTTTGAGTGGTGATCAGAAAACAAAAACTGCAAACCAACACTGGTTCTTTTTCATTTTTGTGAATTCTTTAATTTTCAACAAAACCCCATCTTTGTATTAAAGTGTGTTTCTCTTTCTTTCTTTCTTTCTTTCTTTCTTTCTTTCTTTCTTTCTTTCTTTCTTTCTGTCTGTCTGTCTGTCTGTCTGTCTGTCTGTCTGTCTGTCTTTCCTTCCTTCCTTCCTTCCTTCCTTCCTTCCTTCCTTCCTTCCTTCCTTCCTTTCTTTCTTTCTTTCTTTCTTTCTTTCTTTCTTTCTTTCTTTCTTTCTTTCTTTCTTTCTTTCTTTCTTTCGTGGAACTGAAGATTGAACAACTCAGACACTTGCACTTGCCAGGGAAGCGCTGATTCCACTGGGCCATCTCCCAGGCCCCTAAAGTGTATTTCTTACAGGGAACACATCCTTTGATTAAATGCTCAGTCTAACAAATGCTGTTTTGTTTTGTTTTGTTTTTGAGGTTGAGGAAGAAACTTTATTGGATAGAAAAGCTTCTGTTGGAGAGGGACAGAAGGGGGACCTGAGTGGGTTGCCCCTGGGGGTTCTCGTTCAGGTTATTCTTATAGGGCAAAATCATGTGAGGCTAAGGAACTCGCTTAGGTGGTCAAGAAGTGAGACAAAACTATGGTCAACCAATGGGATTTCAAGCACCATTGCTCAGGTAAAATTGACTAAGTTCAAGAACAGATAAGGAGGTGAGTCACATAGCAAGCAGGCATGAATGTGGGACACAGTCTCTTTGTATTGGGGGTAGAGCTAGTGACTCAGTAGGGCTCTTTCAAGGTGATTGATATTTATCTAGAATATCAATCCTTGATGCCCAACCCTAGCGAAGTATGTAGCTGTATTTCCTTTTCGTCTTGGTCTTGAGGTGTGGCCCATAGGGAGTATCTGTTTCTTCCAAGTTGCAAGGTCACTTTGCCTTCCATCTTGTCTCCTTGAGGGCCTGGCCCTGTCTGACTGCCTAGAATATTTCTATCTAACTCAGCTGCCTACAACATTCCCCCCTCTGAAGAAGTAACCTGAACTGGCTTGAAGGGATTTGGGCGACGACCGCTCTGGCTTCTTCATGCTAAAAGGGGTTGTGGTTGTTGATTGGCAGTCAGATACATTCTTCAGAGGGTCTATCTAAGGGCCCTCAGTAGAGAACAGGTGTTATAACCTGTGTAACCATCTCCATTTTATAACTATAACAGTTATTTCTTTATACAACTCTGTACACTTCTATTATAACCTATGTAACTCTATTTTGTATCCAGACACCACTGTGTTGTCATATGACTCCATAAGTTTCCACCACAACTGGTAATCATTAAATATGTAACTGAATTTTTCATGCAGCCACCACTGTGTTGTCATATAACTCAGTAAGTCAGCACTGTGTTGTTATGTAGCTCAGTAAGTTGCCATGATAACTATTCATTATTCAATCGCCAAACGACATAATATGTCCAATCTGTGATTAATCTGTGATTAATATAAATTGTAATTGCTTGTTCTAAAATTGTACCTACCTGTTACAAAAATGTAGCCCTTTGTTCCTTTGATTCCCATGATTGATTCCTGACCCCCTGCTGGACTTCTCTCATGCCCAGACTGACCGCTCACTTTGTGGTTTAATGTTGTAACCTGCCCAAAGTGACTCTATCTTTGCCCTAGCTATGACCTCCCCTAGCTTTCCCACACATCGTGTTCCTGTTCTGTATGCGCCAGCTCCCCACCTGCACCCTCCCTTAAGGAACATCCCCATTACTATGTACCAAATATGGTCAGAAACAGAAACTTTTGACCCTGCTGAGTTCCCTATCCTAGGTAACCGACCCTCACCCTGCTTTGTGGCTTTTGAGCTTAAATACCCCTAACTGCCTTGCCTGGCCTCTACGCAACCTTGCAGAGAGTCCGCCACTGGGTACCAGCTAAAATAAAGTGCTTCAAATTTTTGGACTTGTCCCATTGTCATTTGATTTTTGAGTTACAACAACAGGCATTTTCCTCTTGAGTAGATGTATAGCTTTGAGTTTTGTAATGCTGGGCAAAATCATAAACTTCTGAATTCTTTCGTATCTCCTCAATATAGTCTTACAGTTTATACTAACCATTTTGCTGTTTTATTTTGCATGCTGAGTTCATTTCACTTAATGTGAATACTGGTAGGATTAATTTTATGTCTACCATATTGCTGTATATTTCATATACTATTTCTTCTTTGCTTTTTCCCTTTGTTCCTTAATTTTATTTTTAATCAATTATATTAATATGCAATACATAGAAAAGATATCATACAATTAAAATGTATAATTTTATGTTTTTACTGTTTGATAGTCCCACAAAACACACCAAGACACAGACATTTCAATCATCTTCAAAATATTCTCCATGAGCCCCCTGTACCACCCTCCATCCACGCCTCCATGTACCATATAGCTAATGCACTTTTTGACACTATAGATTCATTTTATTATCTAGAATTATATGTAAATGGAACCACACAACATCATACTTGACTGAATCCTTCACCACAACGACTGTGAACTTCTGCCATGTTATTGTTTCTATTAAAGTTTATTCATTCATTGCTGAAAGGTGCCCAAAGACATGCCTGTGTCACAACCTGTTCATCCATGCAAAAGAGCTGTTTCCAGTTTGGAGCTGTCTAACAATAGTGGTGAACATTCATGGACCCCTGTGTGCTGAGGTCCTGTTCATTCATCTTGGGTAAAGGCCTAGCAGAGTGCCAGGGTGCAGAAGAGTTTGCACATCAGTGGATGAACTTTGGGAATCACGCACAGCAGGTGTCTTCTTAGAGCTGTAGGCTCCAGGTTGCCTGAACTTACTGCCCATCCGGGGTGGGGCAACATACACGCCAGGAGGACCAAGAGGGCTTCTGCCCACATGCCTTGTAACAGAGGGCCCTCTCCTTTGCTCCCACTCCCAGGTGCCTTCCCCAGTCTGAACCTGGGACCCAAGCCCATGTGCATGGTGAAATTACCCTCCTATCCTTTCCTTTCTCTCCTGTACTGTGCTTGAGACCCATTGGAAGGAGTGGGTGAATGATGCCCTGTGCTGCTGTTAGCTGCTTGCAAATAATTGTGTGATGTCTCTTCTCAGATGTTAGAGTTTGAGCCCAATGTAACTGTCAGCCTTACTTTTTTACATATAATAGTTAGTACTGCTGTGTAAAATGTAAGATAGGTATCACCTTTCTAGAGAGTTTTCTCCGCAATGAGAAAATAAATGATATTTTCAACCATCAGTGCAGTACTTGAGTCATGAGATGTTCAACAGGTATTCCTTTAGTGTATCTTAGACCCTCTTAATAAATCAAGGAAGTATAGAAGTAATTATTCCATAGTAGAAAATATTGTGCATAAATATATGAGCATGCGTGTGCATGCATACACACACACACACACACATCCCAATTCTACTAGAATCAGCAATGCTATCTGAAGAGTTTTTAAAAAGACATTAAGAAGTGTAAGATATTTGATTCAAAATTTGAGAATAAGTAGGGTTTCGACAAATGGAAGGAATGTGCATAGATGTTGCTGTCTCTTAGCACTTTGGACACACGTGGTGTTTGCTTTGAGCCTTCCCTGAGGGTGTGGCCTCAGACGGCATGGCATAAAGAGGGACTGAGATTAACAAGAGGAAACACCCACAATCTAAGCTTGCGTGAGATAAACTGCAACCAGTTAACACCAAGAGGTAGCAATAATAAAAATAATAATAAATTACTGAGTCTGTATATCACTAACTTAGAGGTGGTTATTAAGTAGCCATAGGTAATGGAATCTTCCAATAAGCTTACATGCATGAGTCTCCATGGGCAGAAGCTCATTCATATTAGACATACCATTAATATCTCCAGGAAATGGCAGCATGCAAGGTGAATGTATACCTCTGCCTGCAGGCACTCAGAGTTGGATGAAACCAGACACAGACAAATTGTCAGTAAGCATAAGCTCAGAAAGTGCAATTGCAGGGATCGCCAAGGGTGGACCCATACACGTGAGTGAAGATGGTCAGAAAAATATCTTTCTCAAGAATGTGCTGGCTCAGCCAATTCTTAAGGAAAGGATTTTCAAGAGGAGGGCACAAAACTTGCAAAAACAGAAAAATAAAACACAGTTTAGTGCATGAAAGAGAAAAATATGCAATCATTATTTCAGAGGACTTTGGGACCAAGAACAGTGAGAAGATACCCCAAGGCAGTCTGGTCCTGTTTACAGAGAGTATGGCACACCCCCTTCAGACTGGAGGATGGATGCAGTGTGTCGTGGAAAGACAACTTGCTCGATGTGTGTCTTAGTGCGATGTAACTGCTAAACACTACTAAGTACTAACAAACATCTACAATGCTTGCATTCCTTAACTTTGGTTGAAATCTAGGGGTTCTGATTGAAAAATAGTAGATAGCTTCATCCAGTGATTTTGATGATCAGCTATGCTAAGAGAATGTCTTACAAGCCAATATTATTCCTGAAGGATTCCTTGTCGAAGGTGACAGTTTATATGTGTGAAAGGCTTTGTGGTTGGGGAAGGTGAGAGGCCGAGGTCTGAGAGAGAGCCCAGGTGGGGGCCTGGCAGGGCAAACCGGAATGAGAGGAGGCAGAAGGAGATCCATCACATTCACGCGGGGACTTGGCAACCGGAGATGGCAGTTGGTGGAGCGAGGGAGAAGGCAGTTAGGGATGATGAGGGGGTTTGAGTCAGATGCAACAGTGCACACTGTGGCTGTCAACTAGGACAAACAATGACAGATTAGGAACAACAGAAAGCCCCAACTATGGGGGAAATGGGGGCTGTTTTTGTTACATGAAGAATAATGATTGCCATTTTTAAAAAATCATAGAAATTGAATTAATGACAAGACAGGAGAGAAACATTTTAGCTTCTGAAAAGGATGATTTATATCAGTAATAAAAATGAAGCTCCTGAAAATAAAAAAAAAGACAATAAGTGGAGTAGAAATATGACCTAAGGCTCTAAATAGACCATAGGCAGATTGAAGAAGTCTACATTATAGCATGCTTATTTGAAATGTTTAAGTACAGTAATTAAAAATGTCAATTTCAACTATTAAAGGTGTAACTTTACACCATCACAAAAATTGTGAAGAAGTACCATTTGGAATGTTGGAACAGATGTAGCAGAAGGAAGCCCTCAACTACCAAGGTTCTGCTAGGTTACACTGGTACAGCTCTCGGGGTAAGAGTGATACAAACCATGAAAATAACAGCACGCATAGCTCAGGACCCCGCGGAGAAGCTGCAAATGCAAAGACCTTCTTCCCTTTGTTTGTGATAACATGAGTCAGGAGGAGCCCAGAGGCCCCAGTGGGGTATCACGTGGGTGAAAATGCATGTACACACGCAGTGGGATCCAAAGCAAATGAGGAGCTCACGCAGCCTCATGACAAAGCAATAATGGCTCTGAATGGAATGAGAACACAGTGTCATTAATTTGAAATGTGCACCCTGAAAACAGCACTGTACATGGTGCAGGATACCTGCACCTGTGGGAAACCTCAGACATGTTACAGCAGTTACTTATTGGGAAAGTGAAGAATGGCATTAAGGAAAGGATAGGAAGTCAATCAAAATGAGAGAAAATTCTTGAATATTGACATGCCGTGACCTAAAGGATAGCTACACTCAACTTCTTCCCCTGAGATTCCTGCACTTTCAAGGAAAGATCAGAGCTGAGAGCAAAATGGGTGTAGTAGAGAAGATGTTTACGAACTTGAATTCAGCCTGACCGTGGGTCAGTAAATGGCGAGTGTCAGGGAAGAGCATGGAGGTGAAGAATTGGGAGACACCACAGGCAAAGGTGTAAGTTAGGTTAGGGGTCCAAGAGCTGCCTTGATCATCCATAGTGGCTGGGACCAGGTGGGGAGGGCGTGGTGCTTGGGTAGAGAGGAGAACAGGAAGAGCATAACTCATGATGCAAAGGGAAGGAAGTTCCCAGGATAGCCAAATGATCAACATCTGAAATATAGCTTAGGTACCCCATAAAGGAGCTGGCATGATCTTTTCAATTTAGTTTGATTTTATTGCTCTTATCATCACGTAGTTCATGATATATAGGTTTGGGTAGGAAGAGCCACTGCAGAGCTTCTGGGAGTACTTTTTCCTTTAGGTATGTGAGAAGCTTTCAAATTATTTCCCAGCATATCTCACCAAGTCCTGAGCCTACAAAGCACACCCAAACTCATGGGACTCACTGGTCCATGTTAACCAACATAGTGAGGACTATGAAATTCAACTTTCTGGCCTAAACACCCCTCCAACTTCAGTTGGAATTTCAATCCAATCCTGAATCTTCTAGATCAAACAGGTCTTCCTTAGCATGGTGCATGTACTATTGACCGTTCTAGGAGTCAGGTCTTTTCCTTCTTGGGGACAGTATAGCCAAGGCCAAATGAGCTCTGGGTGATGCCACTGAGGATTATCAAATTATCAAATAAGAGTTGGAACAAATAACCTTCTTGTTATTTTGATTGTATAACCACAGCATTATGTAATTATTTCTCTTACTTTCTTGAAGCTGTCCTTTCTGAGATCCGCATTTCTCATGACATTGATTGTTTTAATATTGCCTGCTGGGAAAAGACTTGGCAGCTCTTCAGAGTTCAGGAGCAGTCACAGAAAATACTTTGTACACAATATGCCAGACTTCTTACTTACAATCCTGTCATGTGAGAACCAGAGGATTTCTTTGAGATGTGGAAACCAAAGCACAGAGGAGGAAAGGGCCTCATCTCTGAAGACACAGGAAGTAGGCTGAGAAAACATTTGTTCTACAGGTCTGGGCAGTACGTATTGTTCTTCAACAAGGCCCATCATCAAAGTGGAATGACAGTGCCTGCTGCTTCATGGCTTTGTCCTGCCCTGGGCTCTCCATATGTGACACCTCCCTGGGTCTGTCCTGCCCTCTAACTGCTAACCACATATGCACATCTTTCTAAGCTCATCTAGGGTCAGGTATGCTGACCACTTCCACAGACCTCACTATCCAGACTTAATTCTTCTCTGCATCCACCTCCTTTCTGGCTCTGTGCAAACGTCTATCCCATCTACTTGATTTGGTTATGCACCTGTGGTGGCTTAACAATTGGTGGTCAGCTTATGACACCCAGCTGAGCTGAGCCAGTGTGATGCTGGATGTGGGAAGCCATTCTGTCATCAACAACACTAAAATGAGCTACCTGAGAATATTATACCACTAATTTCTATCAGGTTCTGGGCAAGTAGCAGTTAATGTTTTGAATTTTTACTTCGATTAACTCTATATGCTAATATCAGCAACCTAGGCAACTACACTGAGAACAACAATGTACAATATAAGACCCACAGTAGAATACCATACATCTTGTTCATTTAAATATATACTATCTTTAATGCCTTCTCTATTATTATTATACTCTCTTTAAAATATTTTTTTTATAAAAGGAAAAATAAAAAGGAAATTTTTAAGGTTTATTGAAAAGAAGAGTGAATATTTAATTGTTTAATCAATTACACATACCTGTATCTGTTGGTCTGAGAAACAAATTTGAGAACAATACATAACAACCATTGTTAATATTCCATACTTATTCTGAAATTCTGTACCAATCATGCTGTCCTATATTGCTTTGTTTCTTTGTTCTTTCTAGACTTTGTTTTGTTTTTTCTCTTTAAAATAAAAAATCTAAATTTAAAAAGGAGAACTGGAAAAGAAGAAACATATTGTTAGGTTCCCAGGATTCAACAGCGTTTCCAAATGCTGTTGGCTCCTAAGGAGCTGGTGGTTCTTCTGGAGGAGCTTATTGTGCTGGTTTTCCTGATATGAACTCAACTGTTCTCATGTCAAAGAGCTCAGGACTTTGCTGTCCTTGATCATGGCTATGGTTCACTTTGGGGGAACTCTGTCCTTACTTTGTCACTTTCTGGTTCCAAAGCAGATCCCTCAGCCTGCAAGAACAGATCTTTCATCCTGCTAGTCCAGGCTTTCTATCTTCTACCACTGATCTTTGGGTCTTTCCAGCATAGAAATAAGACTTGTGTGAGGCATTGTAATTCGCTCTTCATCTTCAGCTTGACTCATTGCTGTGGGGTCCAGGCCCTCAGCCAGATTCTTTGGGTCTTAATGTGTGGAGCAGATCTCCTTCCCAGTCATTCTACCACACTTTGGGTGACTGTTACAAAATAATCTTATAAAGTATGTACCCTGCTTTGTTTCCCTTGTAAATCCTGACTACAGCAGCAACTGAAGGGCAATGGCTCTTGATTTAAGCACCTTTCTATAGATTCCTAGCTCATGGGCATTGCAAGAGCTCAAACAGTGCTTGATGGGTCACTGAATGGCAAAGTTAAGTATGAGTAACTTAAACAAGAGTTACAACTTACAGAGATATGGTCACTTTTTATGTTCACTTTCAACCCTGAAAAGAAGATTGGAAAGTGTACAATGCTGTTGATAAGTCTATGTGTGATCTGGCCAAGCCAACTGGTGCAGATACTCCACACTTGCACTGCAAGCTGTGTCTCAAGGGCATATATAAAAACTTAGTCTTCCAAAGCAAGAAGGGATTACAGCATCAACAAAATGTATATACATAAACATATTACATCTGTTTTAGTATAAACATGCATCATATAAACATGTCTTTATTAAACTACATTTTCACTTATGGACTAGACTGAAGCTTCTGTTTACCACCTTCCAGTAATGCTGCAAAGTACCTAGACCCTGTCTACACTACTGATGGAGGTGCCTCGGGGGAGAATCTCCCTGGCTCTCCCTGGCTCTCCTGAAGCTGAGCCTCACTCCCTCTCTGCAGACCTGGGCAAGGCTTGCTCAAGCTGAATGTACCTACCTTACCCTTTTCAAGGCCTTTGCATTTTCTCTCAGATCATGCATACCTAGTGCACTACCATGTCTGGTTCCTTTGGTACCTCTGGGCTCTTAGACTTGGTGAGAGCCACCCTTCCAGAAGCAGGTCACTTCCTATGCTCAAACAACAATCTCTGCTTGTGGAATTCTGTGAATCATTCCCTTTCTGACTTTGCATCTGTCTTTATCAGAGGACAGTGCTGACTGCCTGCCGTTGTTTTCTGCACCCACGTATATGGCACATGGTGGAGAGTCATCAGATGTAAGCTGAAGGAATAAGGACACAGATGTAATGTATACTCATATACATATTAAATTATCCTTGTTGTGTCTAGGACTGGATAAATATGAGTTTTTGACAATCCCTAATGAATCTTATATGGGAGCAAACCTGGACTCTGTGAGAATAAATTTTAAAAAGTCATCTAATTTTTTTTATTTTAGTGATTATCTATTTTTCCCCTTGAATTGTGATCTAGAGATGGTTTGATTAACCTTTTAACAAAAATAGAAATGCTTCTCTGATGAAGCACTTGATATCTTGAAAAGCTTTAGCAGCACATGGAAAAGAAAAATATCCTTGGGGTGGGCAAGATAGCTTAGCAGACTAGAGTGCCTGTTTAGGCAAGCTTAGGCAGCCATGGCTCAATCCCCAGCACCAACCAGTTTTGAAACTGTCTCATTGTTATTTCTTTCTCAATAAAATTAATATAAAAATAAATAAACAGCACCATTGTTCCCACCACCAAAACCAGTCATAGTGATGCACACCTATAATCCTAGTGTAGGGAACACTGAGACAGGAGAATCACAGTGAGACCGAGCTACATAGTGAGATCCTGTACCAAATAAGTAAATAAATTAAAAGTTTTAAAAAACAAAAGTTTAAATTAAATTGAAAAAAATTCCCGGCACCACATGCTGTGCCAGCTTCCCCCAGGGCAAGCTGAGTTGACCAGAGTCTAGGTATGGTGGTGCACGCCTGTAATCCCAGGGCTAGAAAGGCTGAAAGCAGGAGGATCACCATGAGTCTAAGCTGCATAATGAGACATTGTAACAACCAAGTACATTCAATTAGAAAGAAAGAGAGGAGGAAGGAAGGAAGGAAGGAAGGAAGGAAGGAAGGAAGGAAGGAAGGAAAGAAGGAGGGAGGGAAGGAAAAAGAAAAAGAGAAGGAAGGAAGGAAAGAAAGAAAGAAAGAAAGAAAGAAAGAAAGAAAGAAAGAAAGAAAGGAAAGAAAGAGAAAGAAAGAAGAAATATCCTTGTGCTACTAGAAGGGCCAGCTGGCATATTAATCCAACTTCCTTCTTTTGCTAAGGGGACCAAAGCTCTGAGTCGGTTGCACCCAAAGTGGAAAGTTACAGTATGAGATTGAGAGGTCACACTGCCCGCATTTCAGGCATCCTTGGCGGTGCCCTGTGCCCTCTGCATATCAGATTCCCAAGGCTTCAGTTAACAGGGTCTTATCTTGCTGACCTCAGGGGCCTGTTGGCCTCTATGAGATCATCTGGCTAGCAGTGACATCACAACACAAGACCTAAATGACAAATCCAGACAACCCACTTCTAAACATTTGAAAGTGTAAACAAGGTTAATTTTCTGGTTACTGGTTAGGGTCAGGACCACTTTACTTCAGAGTTCAGAGAAGTAAGATAAGGAGGTTGCGACCATTCTGAGTACATTTCCTTCCAGTCAGGGCGAAAGCCTCAAGACATGGGATTCATCATTTAAACAAAAAGAATAAGCTGGATACATTTCTTGATTATAACAACAACAACAACAAATCAGAGATCAGCATATGCAAAGAAAACAGAATTTTTTAAAAAAAATGGAGTCTTCCAGGGAGAGGAAACTCCAGCACACGAATTTGTTCCTGGGATCACAGCAGAAGAGACTTCTGTGTAGCAGGGGTGAGGAAAAACAGCACATATCTGAATAGCTGGTCATTAATGGGAGGGCAGGATGGCTTGGCATTGTAAGTTGGCCCATCACAACCACTGCCAAAGGCTGGAGGGAAGGAAAGGTGGGAAACTCCCTTGGAGGCTGTGCACTAAGTCTGAGGCAGAGTAAGAGACATGAGAGAGGTCCCCTGCACTGAGGGTAGGGTGCTAGCTGACTACAGGGGGTGGGTTGGGGACGGGGGATGGAACAGGATAAAAAGCTAGCCACTGAGCTATAAACTACAGATATTCTCGGGCTGAAGAAATTAAAGTGCAACAAAGCATAATGAGGTCTTTGGAGTTTTTCTCACTCAGATGCTGACAACCATCTGTGTGTAATTATTTTCTTTGGATATACTGTTTGCTTACACTGAATGTCCAGCATATAGTTTAAAAATTAAAATATCTGTATCAGATGACCCAACAATGAGTAGTAACTCATTGGAGGAAGGAAGGAAGGAAGGAGGGAGGGAAGGAAGGAGGGAGGGAAGGAAAAAGAAAAAGAGAAGGAAGGAAGGAAGAAAAGAAAGAAAGAAAGAAAGAAAGAAAGAAAGAAAGAAAGAAAGAAAGAAAGAAAGAAAGAAAGAAAGAAAGAGAAAGAAAGAGAAAGAAAGAAGAAAGAAATATCCTTGTGCTACTAGAAGGGCCAGCTGGCATATTAATCCAGAAACAGCCCAGAGACTGGAGTTAGCAGATAGAGATGTTAAAATGTCTAATGGGAACAGCAGAGAATAGAAACCCAAGGGGTCTTGGAAAAAGTAAAAGAAAAAAATTAAATATTGTAAATAGGTACATAATTTCATTAAAATTTTGTTTGTTATTCTGACCACTATTATTTGAAACATATTGACTTTATAAAGCAAACATAACAAACTATTATGGGGTTTGTAAAACAAATGGAATCACTTTCTGAGATTCTCCGATTTTTTTGTGACAGATAACATTAGGTAAGATCAGATTATGATAATTAAGTATGCTGGCAATAAATTCTTGAACACAGCCCAATAGGCACTTTCAACAGAGTTTGAAAGTGCATAGAGAAGATGATATTCATTTTCTAGGACTATGACAAGTTCCTGCAAACTGGGAAGTTAAGCAATCGTGTACTACCTTACTATTTTGGAGGAGAAACTCTGTGATCCAAGTGTCTGGGAGCTATACTCTGAGGCTTTAGGGGAGAGTCCTTCTTCACCTTGTCTTACCTTCTGGATATTGTTAGCAACCCTTTGCATTCCTTGGGATGCAAATGCCTGAGTCTAATTTCTATTTCCATTCTTATATGGAGTTTCTTTGTGTTTCAGTATCCTCTTTTTCTAAGAACTAGTTTATGGGAGGTAGATCCCATAAACTCTAGAGTGAACTTTTTTAGTTTACTCATGTCTGCAAAGACCTTGTTTCTAAATAAGGTCACATTCCCAGGCGTTGAGGATCAGGACTGCAGTGCTTTTTTGTTGAAGGACAATCTCAACCCACAGTGAAGATACAGTGTCATGAGGCTTCAAGTGCAGTGCCAACTTGACTGGCTTTAGGCTGTGACAGGGGCACATTCTCCATGTGTCTGGGTGGACACTAGGAGCATAACCTTGGGATCTGTGTAGGGACCTTTGTCTAGTTCTCTTTGGTACTTTTCAGTTACTCTGCTTCCCAACCACATTCTGGAGTCAGCCACCCATGCTGAACCCCCTTGAAGTATGAGCCAAATTAAATCTCTCCTTCTTCAAACTGTGGGGGTCAGGTATGGTGTCTATGGACTGGAAAGTTAGCTGCTCCAAAAAATGTGATGTCACCGTTTTGCAACAAATATAGTTAAAAATGCAAAAGGAAGAGAGAAATAACAAAGCTGGTGGTATTACTAGAAGGTCAATTAACACTCAATTAGAATACCTGACCTTAAAAATAGTGATCATGACATTCAGTGTAAATGGATAAACATGCCTTGTAAGTTGCTATGATAATCTTATAAAGGAATAAGATCCATATATATGCTGATTTAAAAAGGACAATTTAAATCTAAAGATATAAAGTCTGAGAATAAAAACGTGGAAAAAGATACCCATTGAATCTCTGAATGCAGGGCTGGGGAGATGGCTCAGTGGAATAAGCACTTCCCTGGCAAGTGCAAGGGAAGAGTTCAATCCCTAGTTCTTCCAAAAAAAAAAAAAATCTCTGAATGCAAGAAAATTGATAGAGTTACATTACTGTAAGAGACATCCAGATAAGGACAACTACCAAACATAAAGAATGCTTTCCCACAAAAGCAAGCTGAATTTATCATAAAGACATAAAAGATATAATGACCATAGATTTGCACGCACAAAGATAGTGAGCTTCCACAGATGTGAACAGCAGACCAGAGGGCATAATCAAACCATCCCCACAGTTGAGTATCTTAGCTGAGTTGGTGAAGAAGGGGGTTTCTTGCAGTAGGCTTGTTCTGGGAGCCCAAAGGTGGGTGCTATGGTTTAGACCTGAAATGCATCCCTTGCAAAGTCTCATGTGTTTGGAAGGTGACTTGATCATGGTGACATTATAGTCCTCCCTGGACTTATCCAATCATGAGTTTGATAGCTAAGGGTATTATTAGGAGGCAAAGAGAGAGAGCTGGCTGGAAGAGCAGTGTCACCAGGTGGGTGATTTTGGAGGGTGTATCTCCTTCCCTGGCCCCTTCTCTCCCTCTGTTTTCTGGCTGTCAGAGGGTGAACAGCTGACCCCCACCCTGATGTGTCTGCCTTGCAGTCAGCTCACCACTGATCAAATCCTCTGAATTGTGATCCAAAATAAACGTCTCCTTCTTTAAGGTTGGGTGTCAGGAATGGTGTCCAGTCATGAAAAGGCTGATACTGTGGAATCAGCACCTTTGGCTATCGCTGTCCCTGAGACTATGCTCAGGTGAAACCAGCATCATCAAAAACAGCGCAGCAGTGTGACCTGGCAGCATACTACCAGTAAACTAGCCTAGGCCTTGACAGATGGTTAGGATTTCAACTGTTGTACACGGGCCAGGTTTACAGTTTTCCATGTGTTCACTGCTGGCAACAGAATTGAATTCACAGGGGCTTAAGGAAAAGGAAGTCTAATCTCTTCACCCTACAGGAAGTGTTGAGTGGGGCAATGTTGGGCTCCTCTCAGAAACTTAATGACTCCTTCCAGTCTCCTAGTTTCTCCCTCAGAATTGCAGGATGACCACTCTGCTCCCAGCATGCTGCCCTCATGCTGAAGCTTCTCTAGAGGAAGAAAAGAGGTGGACACTTAAATGAAGACTCAACTTTTGTTAATAATGAAAAGCCATCACATAAGAGACCTTCAGTGTCCCCTCCTGCCACTTGGCCAGAATCCTGTTAACTGCACATCTGCAACTTTACATCCAAGATTGATGAAGGAAGGTAGCCATAGCTGGCGGGGAGTATGAGATCACCGGGACCCACCAAAGGCATTAGGATTTGTCCCTAGAGCTAGAGGTAGAGGGCTGTCTCCCTCACCAACCTG
The DNA here is from genome assembly GCA_004027165.1 of Ctenomys sociabilis. Classification (NCBI taxonomy): domain Eukaryota; kingdom Metazoa; phylum Chordata; class Mammalia; order Rodentia; family Ctenomyidae; genus Ctenomys; species Ctenomys sociabilis. Next base: position 24,184 of record PVKA01001347.1, on the reverse strand, counting down.
CTCAAGGTTTTGTGAGCAAATATAAAGTCAGTGAAGAACACCTTTTAGTAGCCAGGACAATCAATGTTTGTGCCAGACAGACTTTAGACAGAGTGTTTCTGTGTAAATTTGAACTGTCTGAAGGTCTGCTAAAGTGCAGAGCAGAAGGCCCACCCCCATGTTGCAAGAGCTGTGAGGACAAGTACCAGCCTTGGCAGTTCTGGAGTGTTCTAGGAGACACTCCAATCACTGACCTCAATCAAGCACATCTTTGAGAGCTGCTGATGTAGGTCAAGGTAAGAGCGTGGAAGTGGGTCTCAAGTTTAGAGATAAATGTTCACAAAGGTACATGTATAAAGTTTTGGTCACCGTATGGTGCTCATTAGTTAGAAGCATCAGAAAGTGAAACCTAGTGGAACATCCTGAGGTCACTAGAGGACACCCTAGAAGGAGATATGAGACCTGGCCCCTTCTTGTCTTTTGCTTCCTGGTCGTAAGTTGAGCCATGTCCTCTGCCATTTGCTCAATGGCTGTGCCCTTTCACAACCCAACTGGAGATCCAACACCATGGGACTGAGTCTACCAATTGCAAACTGAGACCTCCTGAACTGCACTACACAAACCTTTTCTCTGTATGTTAGTTATCTTGTGTACTTTGTTACAACAATGCAAAACTAACAAAGTGAACCAATAGCATCACTCCATGATGCCACACCCCGCAGAAAGGTTTTCTGATAGTCACATGGTATGTTCAGAGTTTGCACTCATTGCAGTCCAAGTTGCCTCAATGAATGAAAATGTAACATCAACTAAAGAGAGACTTGCGATATCCTTGGAGCAGTATTATGAAGTACAAAGAACCTGGTGAATTTAATGTTAATGTGTTTCACTGAACTATTTGAGCATGTCACTAATGTAAAGTTGTTAATGCAACACTTTATTTTTTAATTGTCTGTAAAACCTGATCATAGCTCAGTGCCTGCCAAACACATCATAAATGTCCCAAAGTCATGTGTACCTGGAAGCTGCTCTGTTAAGCAGTGTGACTGTAGTCAGGCTTTTCCTGGCTCCTTGGCTATTCTCCTCCATCACTATCCCCAGAGGAAAGTCTGACACCCAGGGAGCCACAGCAGGAGTGCGCAGTGACAGTTGACTTGGCAAGATGAAGTACTGTTGCTTATGTCCTACTGTCTCTTCCATTAGTCCCTTCCATATTTTGGCCCTGTTAAAAATGTTTATCATCTGGAATATGTAGAAATCAACCACAATCATCCACATGGAGATCAACAAAGTCTAACAATGAAGGATTTACTACAGCAGATGGCTCAGGGACTACCACTTGCATTTGAAACATGGAAGGAGAGGCTAGGGAGGGGAGGGTAGCCCCAGATCCCTGGATGGCTGAGCTGTGGGTACCAGGTAGGCAGCACAATGAGAGAAATTTTCAGTGCATGCAGGGATGACTCACAAGTTGTTGGCGCCGGGGAGTTGTTGACTTAACTAGAACACCTTCTTTCTGTTGGTGGTCTAGAGCAGAGCTGGCTTTATCTGATTGGTCCTGAGTCAAAAGTGGACCGCGTCCTGATCCTTCTGAGCCAATATTTTCCAAGACATGTTTTCCTTACAGCTAGGTGTAGCTGAAGTTGTAGGTCAGAGTTCAGTTTCATTTTTGGTCTGGCCATTGTCTGTCTGTCTAGTCTGTCCCTCTCTTGGAAAACAAAACCTTGAGATCATGTCCCAGCTAACTAACGCTGAAATGTTAAAATCCAATTGTCAAGAATAATATTGATTTTTTGAGTATTGATTCTGTATCCAGTTATGGGTCTGAATTTGGTTGTCAAGTCTTTTAGTGGAGCTTTTGAGGTCTTCTATGTGAGGTACATACCAATAAACTTAATTATTTTTAAATAACCAAGTGTGAGAAGGCTTTTCCCTGGAAGCACTGTGGTTCTGGGCCTTTCTCCTTTTGGGGATTTTTCTAATTTACAACCGATAGTACGATTATATGAGGAGGGACCTGTGATGGACTCTGGTGTGCTGTGTCTGGCACAGGGACCTTGGATGAGTCAATATACCCAATGAGCCTAGAGCCTATGTCTACATCTGTAGTACAGGAACAAAGTATAGCAGTCCAGACTCTCCCAGAATCAGGGAATAATTCATCTGTAGGGCTTGGCATTTCCTGTCACTGAGACAGCCATGAAGATGAGTCAAACATGGTCCTACTTGCAAAGAGTTCCCAATCTAAGGTGTAAACCAGACTGGACAGATCCGGCAGTGCTGGTGCAAGGATGGTGGTGGCCGTGACTGTACCTGGGATGACTGCTGTGGTGGTGATGGGTGCAGTGATGGTGATGGTGATAATGCTGACTGACAAGAATGATGCCACTTTGACAATGGCTATGTGGATGTGGAGAGGAGTGATGATCGTGTTGGTGGTGGTGATGATGACGGGATACAGTGATGAGGTGATTGTGATGGTGGTCATAGAGGCGACAATGGAGGGCATGAGAAAGATGAAGATGGAGATGATGATGTGATGGGGACTGGGACATCTTTGTAAGGGTCATAAAGATGCTGAGCAGAGTGGCCCAGATGCAACCTCCATACCAGGCTCTGTGCCCAGATATTCATATGTGCGGCTGTGTTTACTCATCACAACCTTTACGACAGTGGAACCAAGGCTGAGTGGAACTGAGGTAGACGAAGTACTCCATGACTCCCTGCTAGCAAGTAGTAGAATCTAGATATCCATGGTCTCACTTTCATTCCAGAGTGGCTCCTATTAATTACATCACTTGTCTGCCTCCATGCTGGGCTGTTTTCCAAAAGAGGCTAAGCTATTCCAGAAGTTGGTGATGGAATGTGAAAACTAAAAGAGGCTGTGGTCCTGTGGGGAAGAAGAAGTCTGAAGTGGATTCAGAGAGATGTGGATTCAATTTCCCCTTTGAAGAACTAAATAAAGGCAATAGTTAACTTTCTACTGAAAAGGGTTGTGGTTCTAACTGGGGCAAGCTGAAGTGTGTTCTGAGATAGAAAATAAAGGTAAGAAACTGTTTAGGACCTAGTAGTTACAGGTATTAACTAGTATATTAAGAGATTTAGGTTCCATTGTGCCTGTGATGAGTTGAGTCAGAGGTAAAAGTAGAGCTAGAGCATGCATAAAATTAAGACACCTTGGCTTAGAGCTGTGGACATCTGTTGACCACAGATCTGGCGATCAGCAGGATTGTGGCTTTCTCCTAGTCTCTCCTCTAGGAGGACTTCTCATGACTTCCTCATGCTACTCACAACAAGCAATAAGCCACTTAAGGCCAGAGTCTGGGTGTCTGACTGCCTGCAGAGAAAAGTAAGATTCTCTACTAGAAGGAACAGAACCTGTAGAAATCCTTGTCCTACACCCAATTAGCTCTCATAACTGCACAGAACACAGCCTTTCAGATTTTCTTTCAAAGAGCTCATTCGGGCAACTTTGCCAAATTAAATGTTTCTCCAAGTTGTGGGGATAAGACTTTCTTTACACGAGTGTTATCTTGTAGTGAATGTCATAGCACAAAGCCTCATTTTCCTGAAAAATCACCAATTTTGTCTACTCTTAAGTTGTAAAAGGGACTTACAATTTTTAAAGGTCAGTTTTCTGTCTTCAAAGTTTTAGAACTCAGTCTAAGCTTATTATATACTGTTACATTCATAACCTTAAAAAGGTTTGATAAACTGACCTCAACAGAAACAAAAGCTACATCTTTTGTACTTTTGTATATAGGGCTTGCTTTATCTCAGTCTTAATCATCCATCAGAAAAGTATAAAAATTAGGTATATAATGCAGGGACATACTAATAAGTTGAACTGTAAATGGCTACAGTCAACAACTTCTTCAGATAACTCACTATTATTGTGAAAAACTTGTTTCATATGACATAAAACATAGGTACTGGATTATGGATGTCTGAGTCTAAACTGGAGGGTGAAGGATAAACTATTACCCAGGTGGTAATGTGACTGGGCTGGAGTTGTTCTAGAAGCAGAGTAGAGCTGGGCCCTGTGTAGACAGCTATAGGGACCTTCCTCCCTCCTTCTTTCCATGCTTCCCTTCCTCTCTCTCTCTCTCTCTCTCCTTCCCTCCCTTCTCTCTCTCTCTCTCTCTCTCTCTCTCTCTCTCTCTCTCTCTCTCTGTGTGTGTGTGTCTCCTTCCCTCCCTCCCTCTTCCCTCTCTCACTCTTCCTTCCCTCCCTTTTTTCCTTTCTCTCTCCCCTTCTCTCCCTCCCCTCCTCTCTTCTTCTCTCCTTCTATGTCCTTTCTGGCTCCTCTACTTGAGGAGATGAAGGCCTCTGAAGAAGAGACCAAGTCTAAAGCCCCATGTTGATTCTTTCTGTATCTGGCAGCATGGTGAGCACTTCACAGGAGCAGAGAGAAGAGAAAAGGAGGACAATAGATGAAAGGTGAGAGGAGATGTGATGAGTTAGATCTAACAGGTCGCCCAAAGACAAGGCAGAGATCATCATAATTCTTCACTTGAAATTACACTACAAAACTATTGTGATAAATACAGCAAAGTGAAAAACCAGTCCTGAAGATCCATGAAACAGACTAGAAGAGGGAATAACAATTCCAAACACACTCAGTCACTTTATCTTTGACAAAGGGGTTCAACACATTCACTGGAAGAAAAACAGCCTCTTTAACAATGATGCTGGGTTGCTGGAGAAATAGCTTGGGGCCATAAGCACAAGGTCCTGAGTTTGATCCCCAGTGCTGGATGCCATGCTGGCACCGAAACCAGGCATGGTGGTGCATGCCTGTAATTTCAGCATTAGGAAGGCTGAGACCAGAGGAGGACAACTATCTGTCTGAACTGCATAGTGAGACCCCGTACCATATGTTTAAAAATAAAAAAATAATGATGCTGGAAAAGCTGGTTTCCACATGCTGAAGGATAAAACTAGGGTCATGCCTAGCATCTTACACTGAACTCAAATCAAAATGGATCAAAGATGTAAATATTAATACAGATCCACTAAATCATCTGGAAGATAGAACAGGTAGGACTCTGAAAGAGATAGGGATAGGCAAAGAGTTTATACGAAACCTGGATCCCACAGGAATTATCACACAGAATTGACAACTCATATTTCATCTTACTAGAAAGCTTTTGTGCAGTAAGGGAAATCAACAACAAAATCAAAAGACAAACCCAAAGAGCGGGAAAAATTTTGCCAGCTTTTCTTCAAACAAATGACTAACATTTAGAAAGTAGAAAGAGCTGGAAAAAATTATGTTCTCCATATGCAAAGACTTTATCCAAAAACAAGCATCTGAGGTGCGCACACCCTTTTCACTTCTCATAAGAAGAAACAGCATACAGAGAGAGGGGTAGGATGAACCCAGTGGTCAGATGAGAAATGAGTTTAAATAGTGCTGAGATTTCACCTCACTCCAGAAAGAATGGATATTATCATGAAAACAGCTAACAACGAATGCTGGCGGGCTTGTGGAGAAAAGGGAATTCTTCACAGTTGGTGGGAGTGTAGATTGGTACAAGGACTGGGAATCAATGTGCAGATTCCTCAAAATCTAGGACTAGAGATGCCATCTGACCCAAAGATTCTCCTTCTGGGTATCTTTCCTAAGAATTAAAGGCATCATACTACAGACATATATACACACCTGTGTCTATAGCAGCATGGTTTGTAACAGCTAAATCTTGGAAAGAATGCAAATGCCCACCAATTGATGAGTGGATAAAAGACGTGTTTTTTATATAATGGTACTACTCAATATATGGTAATACTCAACCATAAAAAAGAACAAAATTGAGACATTTATATCTAAATAGATAGACCTGGGGACCATAATAAGTGAAACAAATCGGACACACATGTGTAAATATCTCATTTCCTCTCTGGTGTGAGAAACTAAAGTTGTTAATAAGAATCAAAATGTACAATAGATATTGTAAAATAGAAAGATACTGTTCCAAAGAAAAAGGGAACGAGGGAGAAAAAGGGAAGGGAAAAGAAAAAATCATAAAAGAGGCATAAAATGAAAACAGTTTTGTGAACAGGGTGAGGAAGGGAGTTTGAAAGGCAGGGACTGGCATGGGGGAAAAAAGAATTAAGATACATCATGTATAAATACAAAATCCACACAATAAATGTGATCATTAAGTACACCTGAATTGTACCAATAATTTTTTTTTTTTGTATTTGGTATTTGGTACAGGGTCTCACTATGCAGCTGAGATTTTCAGTGACCGTCCTGTTTTCAGCCTCCTCAGTGCTGGGGTCATAGGTGTGCACCACCACACCTGGTCTCAGTGGCCAGCTCAGTGTGCATGGGGACAGGGCCAACATGGTATGTGGTATTCGGGATGAAACCCCAGTCCTTGCACTTGCTTAAGCTGGCACTTAGTCTGCTGAGCCCTAAACTTAAAATTTTTAAAATCATCCCCCAAAGTCTCCTATGTGGAAGCAGATTGAATTCAGGGGCTCCATGCCCGGCAGTGGGGTCCTCCATTGCCAAGCTTACAACAAGGTGTATCACAAGGAGGGGAAGCCTAGTTGGCTGGGTTGGGTCCTGGGTTATGGCCTGGAAGAGTATACCCATACCCTCAGCTCTACCATCTCTTGCTTCCTGGCTGCTGGAAAGTGCAGTTTTGCTCTGTGGTTCCCTTCTGCGATGTCATCTCTCCTGCCTCAGAGCCTGAGGACTTTGGACTGAGCTCACTGAAACTGTAAGCCAAAGAAATCTGCCCTTTATGTTGCATGTGTCTAGTGCTTTATTCCTGGGATGGGGAAATTCAGAAGAGCAAGGAAAGGAAAGAGAAACAGTGGAAATCAGTAGAGGAGGCAGGATAGAACTGTGGGGCCAAATGGTCATCAGCCAGGACCCCTAGTAAGAACCACTTCTAAGCCAGATGTGTACAAACACATTTCTGAAAAGAGAGCTTCAGAGGGGCTATAATGTGTGCCTGCTACAGGTGCAGCAAATGTGGTGCTTGTAGAAAATGATAATAGGGGTAAAAGTAGCAACAGTGATAACAATAACAACCTTAATGGTTGTTCCTGGGTCAGAGGCATTTAGGGAAGAAGGTCAGTGAATTTCATTCTAACAAACTGTGGACCAAATGCCCTCCTTTTACATAAGGTGAACCACATAGTGGTCATGCTGGCTGCTCGCAAGAGTCTACTGTGCTCAGGTGGCCATGACCTGACCAGAAAGCAAGGACTGGCACTGCATGGGAAAGCTTAAGGTCCTGTGAGCAGGGAATGAACTGTGGAGAAGAGTCCCAAGCCACTCTCCAGTTTGGACTCACAGGGAGAAAGAAGAGCTGAAAGTAAACTCAGAAGAACCGCAACATCTAATGACCTGAGCCTCACAAGGTCCAGAACCCATCTGAGGAGACCAGCCACACCATGTGCCCACTGCGAAGAGGTAAAGGAAAGCCTGAGGGGAGCAACAGATCGACGTGTGCTGGATCAGCTCCTCTGCCCAGGTGAGGAGAGACCCCAGGGATGAACTGTGGGATGCAACCTCAGAACTGACACCAAGACGAGCCTGGGCACTGCAGACCCAAGCGATTCCATCTTCGTGCCCAGGTGTTGATATCCACATCTCAGCTGCATGAAATATCGCTTTCTCACACAGTCATGGCCACTAGGGTCTTAATTGATCAGCATGGTGAGAATGGAACAAGGGGTACAAGCAGGAAGGGGAGGAGCTTACAGTCTCCAAGGAGCACAGACACAACATGAACGTCTTCTGCCAGGTGTCTTGCCCTTCAGGACGTTCTCTTTTCTCTCCCAGGAGCCTCCAAATAGTAGAACTAAAAATTGAATGAAATTTAAATTTTTTATTGTAATAAAAGACACTGTCATGATTATATCTCCAAGTGCTGCCTCTCCCTAGAAACTCACTTATTCCACTGCCCTTGCTGCCTTCTGAGGTAGTTCATTTTGAAATTGTCTATCATGATTTCCTCAGTGTTCTGCATCAATTCAAAACCTTTATGGTCATTTCACACCGTGCCAGGTCCAGTGAAGGAGGAGGACATGGGCATACCTTCATTTATTTTTAAAATAAGTCTGGCTTTCCTTTGGCCTGCATTTGGAGGCAGTATTAGCCACATTTTTTAAAATCACATCTCTTAAAGACACTCATGGAAGAGGGGTGAGGAGATGGACCAGTAGAATAAGTGCTTCCCTGGCAAGCATGAGGGTCTGAGTTCAATCCCCAGTTCCACCAAAAAAAAAAAAAAAAGAAAAAGAAAAAAAGACACTCATTAAGGAGAACTTCCAGAGCTGCTTAGGCAATGACAAAAGAGATGGAACACATGTGTTTGAAGCAAGGGGGGATTGCTTTAAAGAGTACAAGTTAGAATGAAAAAATTACAAGATACAGAATTTCATTTAACAACGTAGTATGAATTTCATGGTGTTTATTGTCATACATAGTGTTGTCTTCCAACCAGTCATTCATGTTAACAGATATGTCCATATAAAACTGGAAGAAGAAAGGAAAAAAAAGAGAAAGAAATGTATAAGACATTAAGAAGATGGAAAGGTGAAACAACTGAAAAATACAGATGAAACAAATTAAAGCATTACCTGCTCCTTTCCATAGACCAGCAGAAATGCACAGTACAATTATCCAAACCATTCTGCTTGCATACCTAGATAAATCCTATTCCCCCTACTCCCAAGGGGGAATATTTTGAGGAGGGCTAATTGGAATCTGTATTTGGCTGTATTTTTTTCTATGTAAATATTGACCATATTGTTTGAATATGCCTTGTATTGGAGGAAATATCAGCCCTCCCCCATGAAAGCCTAGAAGGATCCTGACCACATGGCGTGGGGCTTTGCTGTGAAGGACTCAGAGTAAAAAGTGGAAATGACTTTAAACAACAAGTGAAGCTCTTGGGAGACCAAGGCACTTTTGCAAAGAATGAAGAAAACATCTGGAGTCTGAGGAAACCATTTTAGGTAATCTGAAACAGTTTAAGAGATTATCAAGAACACCTACATTTTCTTTATTTGGTTCTGATTTTTCATCGTGTTTAATGCTAGTTCTCTTTTCTCCCTACACATAAAATGGGAAAAGAGGCAGAACAAGCCGGGTATTTGTATCCTATTAAACACCACAAGGTCCTCCAGCTTAAGTACAAATAAATTAAGTTTTGGTGTGTGTTCCAGGGATGAAACCCAGGACCTCACACTTGCCAGGTGGGAGCAGTGCCTCTGAACTAAATCCCAGGACCGCCACTTATAGCAAGTGAGGATACTTTGGAGGTACTTTAGCTGCACAGCAGTGACCAGGTGGAGGCAGAGCTGAGATTTGAAGCTGACTGTCTGAATCCCAAACCTGTAATCTCGTCCTATGATACAAGGTTTCTCTCAAATCGCTGTTGCCAGTAGTTAAGACACTCACGTCACAGACTTTAGGTTCTCACATCCGGGAATTCACATTAGTTTCAAGTTTGGGAAACGTTTAACTGAACTGTGTTAGGAGAACCCCACATGAAATAAAATCCACAGAAACTATGGGCTGCAATCCAAGGGCCAGTGCAGAGTGTTTTGTTGATTTTCTTTCTGATAGCTCGTGGTATCCGGCAGGGGGCAGCAAAGAGCTTTCGGCGAGTCGAATTTATCTACGCAGTGTGGGCTGGAGAAGCCTGCATGGGCTCACCTGGGGAAGAATTTCTGGGCTTGAAAAGAAGGCCGTGAGATGATGGAGGATAACCAGCACCTTGCTAGGGAGGCGACTTTACCTAGGGAAGAAGTAGTAGTTGTTTGCTTTAGGAAACTCATTTCGGTGCCTGCAGTGCAAATTCTGGGCATGAAAATGGAGATGGGGGACTGACGAGGAAGGGTTTTCTCTTATTGTATGAGACAAGCACCGGAACTTCGAAGCCACCGTTAATGTATAAGCTTGGACTTGTACAGAGGCCACTTCAAAGCTTACATTTAAATGAGAAAACCTGTATAAAGTGCCTAGCACGATGTCTGACGAATATTTACCTATTGAGGAGGTGCTGTGAGTCATGTCTTCCTTATAATGGCATAGCTGTCTGTGGTTTAAATAACAGGAGATGGGATGGCTGTCATGTGAGGAGGTCCGTGGCTCCACATGGAGATGCAGGGAGCAGGTCTGCAGCACAAAGAGGGGGCTACCTCAGTTTCCCCACTGTGCCCCTGTGCGGTGAGGGGGTATCAAAGTTCTGAGGGCCATCCACGCATAAGAACTTCAGCTGGTGGTTGGTAAGATCCCTCCCAGGGAGTGGCGGGGCAGCATTAGCTTAGAAGAAGAGGCGAGGAAGAGATATGGCGAAGGGCACTGGGACAGAAGGTTTCTGAGGTAGGGATGAGGGCAGCCTGCAGCTCTGAGCTCAGGGGGGGAGGTCCAGGATACAGGAGAGGTGAGGTCTGGAGGAGGAGGCATGGTCTGGCAAGGAACAGTGCAGCAGGGACATCAGGCAGGAGGCAGCTGGAGCGCAGAAGGAGAGGGTGACATGTCCAGGGTCCATTCTAGTGAGGGCAGTGATCCAGGTGCCGGTAGGGGAACAGTGGAGGGAGGTGTGTGAACCAGGAGGCGGGTACCAAGGCCTTGGTGAACCAAGGCCAGCGTGGGAGGTCCTAGATGTCAGACTAAGGTGTGTTAAGACTAGATATCAGGAATTCACATGTAGTCATAATAACAGCAGCTAAGGCACATTGAATGTTAAACAGTTAGGTGTTGTACACACAGTGTCTGTATCACCTCTCCCTCTCCCTGCAGCAGCTATGTACAGAATTGCTCACTGGGAAGGTGGTGTCCCCAGAAGGATAATGTGCTGGAATCTTGAGAGCCAGTGTAAGTGGCGGCCAAACGTTTGTAAATTGGGACATGGTGGGGGAGGTAACTAGGTCATGGGGGTACATCCCTTGGAAACAATTCAAGCTTTGCAGAGTGACTTCTAGAGGGAGTGAGTCGTTAGGATCTGCCCATCCCCATCCTTGGCCCCTGGAGGCCTGTGGCCAGTTTCTTTCCTATTCCACCATCCCATCAACCAGTGAAGGGCACCTTGCCAGAGGCCGATCCATGGGGCTACTCGACCTCGCTTTTAGGCACCAAAACTGAGAACTAAATAAAGCTGTTTATCGAAATACAAGGCTCTGGAATTTTGATATATATCACAAATGGTGACATGGAGGCCACAGAGAGCTTAAGCAGCCTTTTAAAGGCACCCCAGCTGACAAGGGGTCAAAATAGGAGTCTGACTCCCGGCCCCATCCTGAGAGGAGAAGGGCAGGGCTCACACTCAGAACAAGGGGCCTTGCTGAGGTGTGTGGGGAGGCTGGGAAGAGGGGAGATCAGGGGCTGAGGCACAGAGACGTGGCACAAGGTGCAGAGATGGAGGGAAACTCACACGTTACTGCACATTCCAGTGCTTTTCAGACATTTTCTTTAATCTGTGCTTTCTCATATTTATTTTCAGTATAAACATAGAGTAGTACAGAAAATTATATATTTGGTAAGCTTTAATATTTGACATTTGATACCTTTAATATTTGGCTATTTGTTTTGATTTTTTTTAACATACACATGCAAAGAAGCCCGACAGAGAGATTCACCCATCCCTGCATCCTTTGTTCTCCTCCATGTCCTTGAACCGACCACCCACCTGAAAGATGTGCCACTCCACTGTGTACCACCCATTCATGTGGTTTTGATATCATTTTATAAAAGTGGGATTTCCAAATCTTCATAAATGTGCTCTAGTAAATTATTGCTTTGTAACTCAGAATTTTTTATTCAAACAAGTTAATGAAGTTCCTTTTGTTTTCCTTTTTGCAGACATGGCTAAGAACAAATCTTTTACTCGTGTTAAAATTGTGAAATGCTCCTCTTTTTCCATGGTCACAAAGGTGCTCACTGCTTTTATCTCTTTTCTGATGTAAATGTACTGAATCTCATCACCACTTTCTCTGATATTAAGCCATCTTTGCATTTTTGCTGAAATTCCTTATCGTTTCAAACAGATAATTCTCAAGGCCAGGGACCTTAAAGCAATCGAACACTGCTTTGGGTTAGTTGCCAATAGAAATGTTTGGTAGAAGCTGTCAAGTATCTTCAGCATAAAACACATTCCTAATTATCTAATTCTCCTATTTGTGATTCTCAGTGGCTCTCTTGCTCTTTGAATTTCAAACAACACTGATGTATCGGTGTCCTTTGCAGTCTATGAGCTCATCTTCAAATCCAGGGCTTATCTCTGGCTTCTTTGCTAACCAAACATGACAATCTGACAACTGTCAACATCTTTGAATGATTCTTTCTTCCACCCCTTATTTTTATAAGCAGCAGCATCTGAGCCTTGCTGTCCCTTATCTCAGCTCCTCTCAAGAGTGACTGCCGTGAGTCACAAGAGGAACATGTTGCTGGGCTGCCCTCCCCGCTCCTCGAGACATCAGCACTGCCTCCCATGTGCACGTTTCTGCCTGCTGGTTCAGTCCCCTGAGAGGACTGTCTGGGTGGCACCTTGCAGCACAGAGCTGTGGCCACGCTTTGAAGTTTCTTTTGATGGTAACTCACTTCCTTGTTGTGAGGAGAATCTGGAGTAGACGGCCGACCCAGATCTGGGAATCGGGGTAGAGGCCATGTGTTCCCCACATCAGTGACTCAAATCTGACATCAGCCTACATATATGGTTTGCCTGAGTGTGGGCCTGTACACATATCTGCGTATACATGGAAGCTGGGGCTGGCAGTGTGTGGCTATGATCCCAGCCCTCTGGGAGGCTGAGGCAAAAGGATCACTCACAAGTTCAAACCAGCCTGGGGCAGTTTTTGAGTTCAAAAGAACTTGTTTCAAATTAAGGGGAAAAAATAGTTAAAAAAAAAAAATAGTGGCTGGGGATACAGCTCACTGTGAAGGCCCTGGGTTCATTCTACAGTTTTCCAAAAGGAAAAAAAAAAAATCCTTTCTGTGTATATCTCAAGGAGTGCTGCCAGAGGCTATGGCCTACGTCCTCATAGTTCCACATGGAGGTACCCACCATTATTTGTTCCTCCTTGTCCCAGAAAGCATCATGTTCCTTCCTGTGGTTGTTTATAACATATCTTACTGCTGCTGATGAAAACCTGCACATGTCCGCCTAGATTCTCATACTTCCAACTTCAGGGAATGAAATAGTAAGAAGACCCTCGCCTGAGGCTCAGCCCTCCCACTGAGCATCTCCAGCACCCAGAAGTTTAAGAATTTCTGGTGGATGCTACACCTGCCTGGACACTGCATAATGGAGGCGGAAGACAGAGAAGCTGCTCTTCCCACCTGCATAGAAACCTGCCAGGCCCAGGTCAGCGCGAGGGAGCAACAAAGTGGCCACATTTCTAAATCCAAGCCAGCTCTGCTCCTGGGTTTCCCCCAGCATAGGAAAGAATAAGCAATGACTAAAGGACAGACTTGATCAAAGTCAAGATCAACAAGCAAGAGGAAATCTCACTCCAGGACTGAAGGGTCTTGGTGCTGCAGAAATCAGCTAAGAAACAGCCAGAGGACAGCATCTTGGGGAGGGTGAGAGGAAGGCAAGGATTTCCCTCCATGCCCAGGAAGTGCTGGACTCGGGAGAGGAGATCATAGGGCCTATGTTCTGCAGTGAGAGATCATGTTTTGTGGGTGTGAAGGTCAGAGTTGGGTAGTCCAGTAGTAGGCTTGAGCTCTTGTACTACTGCCTGTACCCAGCAGAAGTTAGAGGTCTGGATTGCTATAGGTTAGCATATGGGAAGTCCACATGTCTTCACATAAAACCCTAGCTATCTTTGTTCTGGCTAAGGGCAGTTTTTGAGTAGTCTTGGGATTTGTCTATATGCAGTTTATATTTGATGCCATTGTCATCCCTGTTAGCTACTATAGTCAAGGTGACATAATAGTTTTTTTTTTTCTTCCATGCCAATATCTTGATTGCCTGCAGGTTATAAGCAAAACTGTGGCTCATGCACAAAAACCAGGGCACTGGGCCAAAGAATCTGCAAACACCAAAATAAATTTTTAAAAAGTAGAATTGTGAGAAGATAAGGTAACAAAATACCTCCAAATACTTGAAACGTCTTCAAAACTGGTTTAGGAGGCATTGAAGTCATAATCCACATAGCAGAGAAGCCTAAAAGGGCACCAACAAAAGTAAAATGAATTGATAAGATTCCTGGATAATGTAAAGAAGATATTACTAATCAGATAATGCTCATGAAGCAAATGATCAGTGAGTGTAGAGAAGACGCTAATAGGAATTTAACTGAAGTAAAGAAAGTGATACAAGGCTGAATGCCCACCATAGAATAGAAAGAAAGTCCATTAAAAAAAGTTCAAATCAGAAACCCAAGAGATTAAAAGAAGTATTGAATGCATGGGTAACGGAAGTGACTAATGTGAAGACAGTGTCAGATCAATAGGACAAGGCTGTGGTCGATGGTCAGGTAATGAGAGACACCTTAAAAACAGCAGAACATGAAAAATTGATTGAACAGGGGCTCGATGACTCAATAATGACTACTATGAGTAAGCAGAATTAATTAAAAATCAGAAGATGTTTAATCTTTAAAAGGCATTTAAAAAATAAAAGCTATTTATGGCACTCATAGAAAATTTTCCAGCTATGCAAAAAGAATTTAATATACAGAGGCATATAGAACTTTGGGTAGCCATGATGAAAAGAAAACAAAACAAAACACATTGCCTGCCACCTCATAATGAAAAAAACAGAAATGCAACACAGGAACAGAATCTTAAAGATTGCTGGAGAAAAGGAACAAGTCACCCAATAAAGGAAAACCCATCAGAATTACCACACAGTTCTCAAAACAAGGCTTAATGGCATGAAGATCATGGAATGAACTACCAAAACAACGTGTAAGCCAGACTGTTTTATCCTCCAAAATTATCTTTCAAAACTGATAGCAAAATAAGAAATTTCCACAAAGAAGAGAATCTAAAGAATCTAAAAGCCAATATTCTAGAAAATTCTCAAGTATGCCCTAGGAGGAGTCAATGAAGCTAATAATGCCAAAAGGTCCAATAAAATGAATACACCAGGTATGACTAGCAATTAAGAAAAAGAGAAAGAAAGTACAAGAGTAGTATGTGAAAATACTATGATGAGAGGAACAAGTCAAACCCATCAATTGTAACTGTCAATGTAAATGAATTTAATTCATGAATAAACAGATAGTAATGAGCAGAATGGATCAAGCAACAAAATCCAATACATTTAATACAAAAAAAAAAATCCACATAGGGTCAGGAGTTAGCCCAGTAGAAAAAGTGCTTGCCTGGCAAGCTCAAGGGACTGAGTTCAATCCCCAGTCCAACCCCCTCCCCCCTAAAAAGAAGAAGAAATTCACAGACTCAAAACCAAAGGATGTAAAGCAAATATTCCATTCTACAGCAACCCCAAACTAGAGGAGTAGCTGTCCTATTTTATGATAAGGTAGTCTTTGAATCAGTTAAGGTTGATTAGAGAAACAGATAAACCACAAGACATACCAAAGCATGAGAAATTATGAGATTGGCTCATGATGGTCAGTAACAGAATTGGGTAAGGAATCACGCCGAAGGCATCTGCATCCTGGAGGCTGAAGGCCTCAGTCCGAAGTCTGAACCTCACTGCAGCACTCCATGAAAGGCTGTACCAGGAGGCCAGTGGGTCTGCAGTGAAAGGCTAATGAGTCTCAGAAGGAAGCTGAACAGTCTCATGTCCTAGAAGCCAGGAAACAACATCGAAGCTGAAGGCAAAGACTAGAGTTCCTGTGAAAACCCCAAGTAGTCCTGCCTCATTTCCCCTTTATTGTATGTAGGCCCTCACTCGGGTGTGTTTGGCCTTCACACTTTCTCCATGCTCTCCCCTTACATATGCTTTGGCTGTTATGAAGTGAGGGCCCTGGGCCCCTGCTGAGTCAAGAAATTGAACTTCTCAACTTCTCAAATTGACACAATGAACACCCTTTAGCCCTAAGGGCATGTTCCCTACACTCTAGGATATAGAACTGCTGAGTCACTTAGTTAAGCTTCTGTACTTTCAGGTCCACACAGTGTATCAACCAATATAGACTTCAGGTTAAGGCTGATCAAGAGTCAAAGAAAGACAATATGCATTAGTTAATAGAACTGAAAGAGGACTATTGTAAACATACACAATATATCCGACTTCACAAAAAAAAGCTCTTTCACTCATGAACTTATTCTTTCTTTGAAAGGACTTAACAGAGGTGTGAATATTGGTTTCCTTCACTCACAGAAATGGTTCTATGTCTTCATAGAAAATGCCTTCCAGGAAATTTTATAGCACAGTTCAGACAACTGTGCAAAAGCTTAGTGTCATACCCAGCATGGTGTGCAACAATGTGATCCATCAATGGAATGGGTATAATCTCATGTTACGAGCCAGCCCTCATTATCTGACACCCTCAGGACCCTTCTCAGGTGCATGCCTCGGACTTGTGCCAATACGGAATCAATTCTGTAACTCGATTGTACAGAGTGAGCTCTCCGGTGGCGTGGTCTCATTCCTCATGCCGGTGTCGTGGGCATGGAATTCCAGCAAAATCTCCTGGTGTGAATACAGGAGCTGAAAGGCCAGAAGCCATCTGAAGAAGCAGTAGCTCCCTGACAAGTTCTTCAAAGTATAGATAGATGACAGATAGATAAATAGATAGATAGGTAGATAGATAGATAGATAGATGATAGATAGATAGATAGATAGATAGATAGATAGAATTTTAATTGACAGATAATTGTGTATATTATCATATGCAACACCATGTTTTTAACTATACATATACTGTGGCATAGCCAAGTGAACTAATTAACATATTCATTACCTCACACATTTATTTTTGTAGTGAGGACCCTTACCATTTCTCTTAGTGATTTTCAGCAATGTAATATCTCATTATTAATTATAGTCAGCTGAATATGTATCTAATCTACCATTTTTCACACATTCATTGAACTAATAGTTCTGGGGATTGAACCCAAGACCTTCAGACTCAGCTACACCTTTATTCCCTTCTTAATATTTTGAGATAGGATCTTGTTAAGTTGCTAAGTTGCCCAGACATGGCTCAAAATTGCAATCTTTGAGCCTCAGACTCCCCCGAGTGTTGGACTTACAGGTATGCAACACCAAGCCCAGCAATTTTCTTAGTTTTTCAATGAAAGGAAAGTCTGCTTCCTTCCCATAGCAGAAGGCAGTTTTCCCTCTATGCAGTGTTCAGAGGGACTTGGAAGCTTGAAGTTCTTGGTCTTTTATGTGTCCTCCTAGATGTCTGATACCTTCAGGTCCCACTCTGTCCCTATCAGCTCCCTAAACGTGGCATAGAAGTCTAATGAATGGTCTTTCTGTTACTGTGAATTGGCCCATTCTTACAAAGAGACCCTGGTCTTAAGTAACCTTCAGCTAAAGAGGAAAGGGTCACCTTTAGAATTGCTAGAGACTGATTTTTTTTCACCTATAACCTAGGTTGAAATTTCTAAGCACTAAGTCTGTCAGTTTTCTCCACAGATATGGGCTTCAGGTAGTTTGGAAGCCACCAGCCTGTGTTCCTGTCCCAGTTGCAGCCAAATCTGGAAGCACTGTCTTGCCCTCTCTTGCAGGCCACGTAGCTACAAGGAGCTGTGGGCACTTCCCCTTGGCTGTACATGTTTCATCAAGGTCTTACTCCTTCCTTGATGATTTGATCAGATGCTCATGTCTTGAGCGTGTAATCGATGACTTTTCAGAATCCAATTCTAGAATGAATTGGCTGACTAGGGCACCCTCTGACAGCAATGACCATACTACTCAGGGTATTAGAGAAAAATGCCACACTGGTGGTGTGGAGGGGGTAACATGGGGACAATTTTCAAAGTTTTACCAAGCTCCTCCCATGATGCAATTAAATATAAGCTCCTAGCAAAGTATTTTGTTGATTTCCTGTACTGACATCCCCTAAGTTCTCAAGCTGAGCCTTTGCACACAGTGGGACCCACGTAGATATTTGAGAACTAAGTAAAAAGCGGATAGCCAAGGCAGCTTATGAAAGCCTAGACAATCAGAAGCATACTCAGACTAGAATTGGCATGAACATACTTTAGATGCACACATTTAATAATTAATAGCATTTAAAACTAGGCCTTGTTTTGAATGTAAATTCCAATTCCAACATGCCCAAGTAAGGAACGTATAGCTGAGTGAATTTTCACAAAATAAAACTTTTCTCTGCTGACCACCTCCCAGATAAAAAGAAAATAAAATTAGCAGCAGCATCCCAAGGGCTTCTTCCAATTCATTTCCAGCTACAACCTCTGTCCCCATAATAAGCACAGCCTACTGACACACAGCCTCAGGCTTCTGTCACCAGAGGTGGATGAGTCCTGTATTTGGCATACACACGAGCAGACACGCACAGCTGAGCTGCACAGTGCACCTCCGCTCAGGTCCAGGTCTGGTCATGCCACACTGACTTCCTGAGAGCCACCTGTGCCTCCAGGGAGTGTGATAGTTCAACCTTTTTCATTGTTTTTTATGCTGTGTGAACATACTGCATGCATTTATCCATTTCACTAAATAAGAACTTAGATTTGCTGCAAATGATGTTACTATGAAGATTCTTCTACATGGCGTCAGAAAACAAATGCTCCTCAACTCTCAGACATTGCCTAGGAACAGAAATCCTGGGCAATGAAATGCATGTGTGCTCAGCTTTGATGGCTACTGCCAATAGTTTTACACAAGGGTGGCAACAGTGTGCACTTTTCCCAGCTCAGCATGAGCCTTGCAGGTGACAAAGCATAGCAGTTGGGATTGTCAGTCAGCTTCCTTTTAGTTTTTGAGGTCTAGGACCTTCTTGGCTGGGCACTTTGTAGCTCATATTTGCATTTGAATAAAGAGGCTGATCACGTTTTCACACACTCACTGGCCTCTTGGAGATAATCTTTGCAAAGCATTTGTTCCATCCCTCACTCATTGCTCTGTTGAATTATCTTGCTTTTTCTTATTGAGTTAAAGGACTAATTTATCCTGGCTGTGAGTCCTTTGTCAGATAATCTTCTTCTTTCACCTGTGGCTCATGTAATTATGCTATTAATGGTGTGTTTTGATGAATAGTAATTCTTAATTATATCACAGACGTATTTATCTTTTTAAAAATACTTTATGGTTGGTGGATGTCTATTCTGCTTAATACACTTTGTCTGTACCATGGAATTGAGCCCTTGTTCAGTTTTCTGTTTTACATGTATAACCATGTTGTTTTTACATTTAGACCTAAAATTTATCTGGAGTGAGTTTCATGAATACAGTGAAGGGGAATAGATATTTATATTTTAAAATTACAGGTATGTAGTTGTTCCAGAACCAATCATTTATTGTAATTATATGTGCTGCTACCATGCGTGTATCTATTAGTGTGTTATTCTATTCCATTCCTCTATTTGCCTATTTTTGCACCATGTATTAAATTTTCCTAATAATGAAAATTAATATAAACATTATTTTCTGGTTACAGAAGCCTTTCATGTTTGTTTTCTTTCTTCAAGATTGCCCTGGCTATTCCTGGTAACATTTATTTATATAAAATGACTCAGACAAAAGAAACAGTACCTAATTCAACTTCAGGTTCATCTTATCTTGATTTTCCTTTCATTATTTTCGTCCCCAATTCAAACCCCTTCTTAGACTGTCTACACACACGCACACACACACACACACACACACACACACACACGCACACGCACATGCACATGCACATACAAATACATAACCATGAATGCTGCTGGGTACTTGCTCATCTCTGTCATACCTTTATATTTACTCAGCTTGACTCTAAACTCATGATTAAGTGAGTGGATCATGAAACATGTGCTACCATCTTACCATGGTGGCTGCTGAAGCTTGTTTTCCAGAACATCCCCTTTCTGGGTGTTTCTTCTCAGAAACCACATGCTGTGCTGTATGAAGCTCATCCTTATGCCTGGAGCAGCCACAGGAGTACTGAAGATCTGACTGAGCGCCCTGGCCGGAGCCCACTAGCTGCCAGCCTGAGCCTGCCAGCTACATGGTGAGTTGGCAGTGGTTCCTCCAGCGGAGAGAGATAGGCCTCACTGAGCCCTATCTAGACTATAAAATCATAAAAACATGCGTCAGTCTATGTTTTGAGCCCCTAATGCTTGGAGTGGATGTTTACACACCAATATATAGTTAAAATAGAAATGGAAGAGGCCAGGGAGATGGCTCAGAGGAATAAGTGCTTCCCTGGCAAGCGTAAGGATCTGAGTTCAATCCCCAGTTCTGCCAAAAGAAAATAAATAAATGAAATAGAAATGGATTTCAGAAAAGGGGTGCTGACAGCACAAAAAATAAGAACCTTAGAATCCTAGTATTTGCTTTAGGACTGAGTAATGAGTCTAGGGCAAAAAAAAAAATTGCAACTAGAGGCTGGACAAAAAGGTATCTGAGTTTTGTACCAGGAGAAAAAGTAATGGAACTGCCACATGGATAATGTGGAAGAAAATGATGTTATCTAATAATCTTGAAGATCTACCTGGAGATTTGTAGGCAGAATGTTGAAAATGCCAACTGGTTCTTTTTTAGCTGCTTGTGATAAAGTACAAGAGGATCAAGGTGACACATATAAGAAGAAGTTCAGTTTTCTAACAGAATTCAGAGAATATGAAGGATCCAGAAACTGCTGGATTTAAAAATAGAAAGGTTTCTCATTCCTAATCTTTCTTAGCAAAAGATTTGCAACTTAAAAAATGGTTACAAAGTGAAAATCACATCCAGTGAAACATGTCTAAAACAAGGTCAAGGTCAGTTCAAGGATGGGACCATAAAAGCCTTTGGTAGGGCTTAAAAAAGAACTTAATATGCAGCCTCTTAGGTTCAGTTCCACAAAGACTCCTAAGAAGGTAGAGGGTTGTCTCATAGAAATTAATTAAACAAAAGGGCTTCTAAGGATCTGAATGGGATTTGTCCAGAAAACCTACACTAATAATAGCCTACTACAGTTAGAGGCTGGAGGATATTTGCATGGGAAGGGAGTTCAATGCAATGGCATGAACACCAGTGAGAGTCATAGGAAACCCACTGTGCTTTTAATATATTTTTACTGATGGAAAATGCCTAAGAGGATAAAAGGGATGGAGAAACTTAAAATATGGAAAGAAGCCCCCAAGCCAAGCTTCCAATTTTCTGTGTGCGGGAAGCACCTGTTCAGTTGTAAAAGTAAACCGCTTTTTAGGGAAGAGGCATTCAGACTCAGAAGAGAGAATGGATACACAGGCCCGTGGAGAAGCACTCCCACAAGCAGGATTAGTGACCGGCTGGATTCTACAGATGCTGAGGATGAGGGGATACCACTTGCCTTTCATTTCCCCCTTTTTGATGAAGTATCTGTTTCGGGTTTCCTGCCCTTGGGCCATCATAGATGACTTCTCTCATTTGTGAACAGGGCTGAGAAGGGGTATGTCGAGGTGAACTCTCCAGCCGTGAAACACAACTTAGAGAAACTGTCCTAGGTTTTCAGCCTGTGTCATTGCGAGGAGAAACTCTGAGGGCTTCTGGGACAGAAGCAACACTTTCAGCATGGGAACTGAATCACTGGGAGCCAGAGGGAGAGAGAATACGGTGCACTGCCACACTTGCTGGTATCAGGTCCTCATGTGACCCCTCAGCATGAAATCTACACTCTGCCATTTATCTATGCATGGTCAGTGAGACAGTAACAGTTTCACATGATGAGCTCATGAGCACTCATGAGCTCTGGGGTGTGTTCTGCTGGGGTGATTACTCTTGGAACATTTCCTTTCAGAAACCCTTTCTGAGGTCATAAAGAAGCTAAAAGGCAGATGAAGAGAAGGCCCCTCACAGACATCTGAAGTCTGGGCTGCAGCCCCAGCCAAGGTCCCTGCATGGAAGCCAATGGCACTCTCCCACCCAGGACTAACTATCTTGAAGTGACCCCATCGACCTTCACCACACCACCCTGGCTGATGTCAATCGCAGTAAAGACAATGCATTAACTTTTCACCACTCCCCTAATGAATTGCTACCCACTGGGTATCTTAGATAAGAGAAAATCCATGCTTTATCTCCCAGTCCTCATGGCTTAGAAGTGTAGCCACAAGTTGTAACTCAGCTAGCATCTTTGCCTAGAGCCTCCAGAGGTCAAAGGTGAGATGTGATCTTGCTGTGGGGTTCTGGCAAGAACCCACACCAGGAATATGGAGATGTATTATTGACAGAGCTCGATTTCTGCTCATGTAGGCTTCTTCCATCTTTTTATTTTGTTTTTCTTTTTAGAGCTGGGAAGTACACCCAGGGTTTTCATGCTAAGTTATATCCCTTCCCAGCCTATTGATTTGTGTTTATTTATTTTAAATTTTTTTTTTTTAAATTACATGTCTCACTAAGTCACTAAGTTGCATGGGTTGAGTTTGAATTTGAGAATCTCCTGCCTTAGCCTCCTAGACAGCTTGAATTAGAGGTATGTGCTAACATAACCAGCTGGCCTTTCCACATTTAAATTAGCAATAAGACTTACTATGAATCCCTTCTATCTTACTATTATTCTTCTTTTAAAGGCTCAGGTGATCCTTTGGACCCCACCAGATAACACAGTTCAATCTCCTCATCTGCTAGCACAACATACTCACTGGAGGTTTGTGGGGGGAAGGGAAAAGTTATTATTCTTCTTACCACGGATATACTCGCTCCTCTACTGAATTATGCCTCAATGCAGAATCTCAATAAAGTATTTATTTAGGTTAAAGGAACTTCCAATTTTAGGGGTGGTTCAGGAATTATGTATGAAATGCATGCATGGGGAGCTGTCACATGCCATCCACATGCAATACATAATGAAATTTTATTATATATATATATATATATTAGGTACATTCTCTAGCTCTGCATAATTCCTGATTGCTGGTAGCAGAGCTTGCCTAATACTGCTCTGGTTCTGTCACAATAATTGGTAAAAATATAATTGAAGAACAGTTTTCCATAATGAATGACACAGCACAATGAGATGGTTCGAGCATTTGAAGTAATTGGACACTGTGCCCCACTAATCCAATCCATTAGGTACAGGGAAAGTGGGCTGGACCACCCATGTGCACACAGACACACACACACACACACACACACACACATTGTTGTGATGGTGTTTTTGCTGATAACTACAGGACTACAATTGTTCTCACATGCTTCTACGGTTAATGGATAAAAATACTTGTGTAAATATGTTTTGTGTCCCATTTCCTATTTCCTTTACTGGGAGGAGTCCTAAGAAAATAGATGCAGAATGTAATGTAAACCCTACAACTACATTCAGATAACTATATTCTTGCAAATTGATATAGATCATTCTAGAAATATTATTTATCACTCGCAAAGTAGGCCACATAGATTACAGTCAATGATCTTTTCAACAACTTCACTGATGTTTCCAGTGCACCATACTAGAGATTCTTTGATGTCTCTAGATTTCAGAACCCTGTAGAACTTGTACTAAATACATAAAAAAAAAAAAAAAAAAAAAAAAAAACTTAAAAGCAAAATTTGGGGCCAGACAGATAGCTCAGCAGACTAAAGCACCTGCTTAGGCAAGTGCTAGGGGGCCGGGTTTTGATCCCCATGCTGTGCTGGGCCTTCCCCCAGGGAGTCCTGAGAGGGCAAACGAGACTGGATATGGTAGGGTGCACCTATAATCCCCGTGTTTGGGAAGCTGAAAACAGGAGCTTATCTTACAAGTCTTATCTTTTCCATGAGGCCCTGTAGATCCTGTACTAACTACATTAAAATTGATAATAATAAAATATAAAGATTTCAACGTATGGCATAAATAATTTGAGGTAATATCAGTTAAATGCTGATGTTTGCAAATGATATATTTTATAAATAGAGCAATTCAAGGTTATCGGTATAAAGTTCTTCTTGATTACATTTGAAGTTCTTTAAGTTTTATGCTGTGAATTTTCTATCTCTTCTACACACACACACACACACACACACACACCACACACCACACACCACACACCACACACGACGACCACATCTTCTGCTGCATCTTCATCTTTTCCATGGGTGCTGACCTGAATAGAATGTATCATGGAGACCTGATGCCTTCTGCTTTAGGATGAGCTGGCTATCTGACAATTCTGGAAAGAGACTAAGGGAGGGCAAGTGCAAAA